>CM073137.1:34440017-34737517 GCA_037039145.1 Fundulus diaphanus
TGATAAAAGTCAGGTTGCATTAATCACTGAAAAATTAGTAGCTGCTAATAGGTGTTGAGTTTCTGTGCCCCACTGAACTTAATATGCCAGAGACGCCACTGGTGGACAGACGTGTCTCGTTTGGTTTCCTGTCTGTTGGATGGTGGATTAAACAGTGCTATGTAAGATTATCATTTTATGGACTCGACACTGAGGGCGACGTCGCTCCCTCTCCATTAATTTCCTATGGAACAGTCGCCTGTTCTCCTCCAGCCAAGCGACCGGCGAAATTTGTGCGTGTGAAATTTCGAGCTCGTGCATCCGGATGTACGAGAAAAATGTTCAACTGTTGTCGCTGTCGCACGGCACTACAGCCATTTATCTGGATCAGCCGTAGGTGCGGCATCAAATTGTGATATTCTCTATGCTGTATTCTTGTCTGTAGTTTAGGATCAACCCGGTTGTATTTTACTTTTGCAGAGTAGCCAGAAAAGCAAGATTTTAGTCAATTCCAGCAAAATCTTCTGACTATTCATCCTTGTCGGTCATGGACTGCTTTGAAGATTTCAAAACCCCTCCAATTTCATAAATTATCAAATTAGAAGCGATCCAACGGCGTGATTTGAAACGCTGCCGTCGCGTCCCGTGTGCTGGGTCTTCACCGCGGTGGTGATGAAAGCCTTTAGTCGCTGTCATTTGTCGCTCCCTGTGTGTCGAGCCCATAACCCTGCTTGAAACGTCTCCACAACTTTCTCCGTGAGCCGTCTGCTGGGTTCCTCACGCTCCATGATGCCGCTTGTTCTCATAAGTTCTCTAACCAACCTCTGAGTCGTTAACAGAGCAGCTGGGTTATCTACTCTGGTTAAATGACACACATTTGAACTAACTAGTCCTGTTTTGAAGACAATTGTTTGTTCTGAATTATAATGAGGGGTATCGGGGCTAAGTAGATACTGTATGCACTCCGCACTTTTCAGATTTCTTCAAAATAAAAGTCAGTTACACCTATATTTATGTGATATACGTCACAGTTGTTCACTGCTTTGTTGGCCTATCATAAAATCTGAACAAAATACACTGAGGCTTGTGGTTGTTGCGGGACACCATGGGAAACTATTCAAGGGGTGTGAATACTTCTACGAGGCGCTGTACTGTGAGCAGGAAGGAGGGTTTTCGACAGAAAAAAAACTGTGTGGATGGATTGACATTAGACTGTGGCCGTCTGCAGGGTCGAGAAAGGCAGATCCTTCAAGAGACCATCCATAACTTCCAGTCGTCCTTCGGCAGCAGCGCCAGTAACCCGAGGCCACCAGGCCAGTCCCGCTGTAAGGACAAAACACCTACACGCGGCCAGCTGACGGATGAAAGAGAGAGCTCTCATCATAACGTCCGTTTCTGTGTCGTCTGTTTTTGCATCAGCTCCAACGACGTGGATGAGACACCAGGTCCGTTCCTCCAGCAAAAGATAAGCTTATCCACGCTGATGCCGGTGAGGAAATGCTCCAGAGGTACCGCCATTCAGAGCCTGCGTGCTGACGACCGCCTGCTGCACCGAGGAGGTTCCTGAACGGCAACAAAGATAAGCACAAGCTCACCTGTTTGAAGTGCCTTCATAGGACCCGGCTGGACCACGCCGTCCTCCTGTTGTAGACCGGGAACAAAGCAAAGCGCGTGCTGCTTGGGGAACAGGACACAGTAAGAGGGAACAAGCAGGAGTACTAAGACAAAAACCTGAGGTACACCGTATAAGGACTTGCCTTTTGTAATAAAAATGTCAGATGTATTATAAAAGCATCAGTTTGAGTCAAAAGTAAATTGATTGTGTGAAGCTGGCTGGATTGTCTTTTCTTGACTCAGAAAGCTACTGGACTGAGTGAGACGACAGAAACACCAGAAGGAGAAGTGGGGATAGGAGGTCTAAAGAAAGGAACGTCCTTCCTTCATCGTGTCCTTTCACCATTAATACGGGGAAAGGAAATTATTCTGACCTGCGTTCCTCTGCGGTCGCATCTTTGAAAATGTCATGAAGCCCTAATAATTCCCGTTCACGTAAATACGTTTGAGGTCAGAATCGTGAGTCATAGATGTGCAATGTTTCAAAGCACGTCTGAGATATGACCCGATGTCCGCCTGTTAAGAAAAACAAAGTCAAAACAACGTGCACTAAGTACTTTTTGATACCTGAATATGATCCGTTTCTCTTCAAACCTGGATTTTTTTTTTCTCCCGACAGATCTGGAATCAGCTTTGACACTTGGTCAGACATATGTTTGAAGAGACACTGATCTTTTTCAGCCTCTTTTCAGGTGTCTAAAAGCCTTAAGAGCTTAAAAGGGACAACAGCAGCCAGGGAACTCTAATCAAATGCACCCAGTTAATTGGTCATCAGTAAGTGTTATCACCTCTAAAAAAAAAAAAAAAAAAAAAAAATGGAAGTTTGGGCTGTGTCCTCGCTCTGCAGAACATGGATGTGCGAAAACGCCAAGAGGGGAAAGACATGAGCAACTGCTGCTGCCCATCAATCTGGGAAAGGTTGTAAGAGAGAAATATTACTCTCAAGGTGAAAACATTTAAGACAGTCTTCCCAGGAGTGTCCATCCAAGCCGATTCACCCGAAGATCAGACTGTGCAAGGCTAAACTATGAAACCTAAGAACAACTATCTCACACTCTTTTGTCACAGTGCAATTTGTGAAAAGACTGAAGAAGCATCGCTTCTTTGAAAGGATTGTCAAGGAAAATGCCGCTTCTCTCCAGAAAGAGTGAGGCAGATGTAGCTAAAGGTTTCCAGAGGGGGGGATTTGTATTAAAGACACCTGAATTACTGTCAAAATTCACAGCTAAATTCTCTGATTGTGTGAAATAGTGAAAGCTCTATCTCTGGCTATAATTTCCAGAAAGGAAAGCTGCCAGTTAGCGTCACAGCCAAACACGGAGGAGGCAGCCTCATCCTGAGGGATGTTTACTCTGTGGCAGCAGCTAGGAAGATGGATATAGACCAACGTAGACCGGCCCTTTAAAAATAGCCTCAACAGTGCTTATAATCAAGATGGTGTCGCACAACTAAAAGGCTTAAAGAGAACCTGCAGGACGATGGAGCTCCATTCTGTGGAGCCTCTCTGGAAACATGCTCATCGTGTCTGGTTTATTTGAATCGTTCTCACAGAAAATGCAACAAAAAACAATCCAGACCTTAAAGTGTGATAATAAATTCTGCATTTGTGTGAAAATAGATAAGTAGGCCTTTTTTCCCCCATGGAGTCTGAAAAGAAATGTGCAAAGGCTGAAGGGATTGAACGCTTTCCACATGGCTGTAAAATCCGCCTTCTTCCAGAAGGTGGCAGCAAACTACCGGTGCAGTAAACCTTCAGCTCTCCTGAGCTGATGTATTTCTGCCCACACCTTTTTGACTGAAACCTTTATTTCATCCAAGGCAGACAAAATACACTTACGTTAGTCCCATGAAGCTCATTCATTGCTTCTGCTGCCAGATCTCCAGCTCGCCGTACAGCTCTGGGATTAATGACTGATGGAGGGGGTAACCATCACTGGTTGCAGTTCACTTCTTTAATCACTAAATACTTGGTTTTGGTATTCTCAGGGACTGTTTGTGGGCACTATTCCCACCAGGCCCAAAGACCGAGCACACCAAATGCCGAATCTCCTCATATTCCAAGCTGCACCACAAATAAAACAGAAAAAACAGGAATCCTGATGCAAAAATACAACATGGTGTGTTTGGGAAAAGCATCATATACAACTGGCAGGTTTCCTGCAACCCACAGATCTTAAATCTACGCCCAAACTTATTAGGAAGAAATTGATTTTAACTGGATCAGACATTCAAATGCTTTATTTACCTCCCTTTTCTCGCAGTCGTCATTAATCTTGAATTTTGTTCCCCAGTTATAAAACATGTTGGGGGGTTTAATATAACAATTTCTCCTTTAGGGACATATTTACACCATTTTAACAGACTAAGACTTTATATATATATATATATATATATATATATATATATATATATATATATATACTGTTTTGTGTTAAAAGTAAAACACACATAAACAACATTTGCTCTCTCCTTCTACAAGGCAAAACTGCTCTTTGTAGGACAAGTCTAAGCGTCTTAAATCTTTTAAATCTATCAGCTAAATTAAATAGAGCTTGTTAGACTAAGAACATAGACTGTTTATTACCACAGCTAATAAAGTATTTAACAGATCATTTCACACAGAAAACGACTTTTCAGAGCCCCTTTACCTGCTTCAATGTTTAATAGTGGGTTGTACTGAAATTTGCTTCACTACTTACTAGCTGAATGGCTCTAACTCGAATAATTAAAAATAATTCTTCTAACCTCTGAAATTCTTTGGCAAATGAACAAATAAATGCACAAAGACATGCATAAAAAATAATATGTAACCAATTTTTTTGAAAAATGCCAAAAAAATAAAATAAATAAAAGACTTGCAGAACCTTAAAGTTACTTTTACAGACAAATGTTAGTACCTGCAACATGTTTCTCTAAAAAACGATGGCGAATGAACCTTTATTCCGAAGCAGTATTAAATGTTTTGACATGAAAACAGCCATGAAATAGTGATGAAACACGAGGAAACAGCAGGAAATAAAGGACACTATAAGCAAACATGAACGTTTAGACAGGTTTTAAGAGGTTGCAGAACAGATGTATAGACCGCATGAGTCATGCTCGATTATTGGTTGTAACCTTTGTAGAAAAGTTTGAAGGCTGATATGTTTGTCATGTTAAAAGGGCTGTAAATTATAATAAAGCTACTTGCACGTATAAATCAAGCGGAGCACTATGGCAAAAGCGGCACGGCTCTGCTTGTGCAAGTAAAATCTGTTGGGCTCTTTTTTGGCATTAAGACAACAATTCTTATTGCTACACTGCCAGACAGGACACTATTAAAAAAAAAGAAGAAAAAAAGGGCTGTAACATCTTTGCCCTTGCCAACTTTTTATTTCTTCACAGTCATTTTATTGATAGTTCTCATCATTCCTAATTCGTAAGTCATTTCTGAGGCTGTTGAGTGCTTTAAAATGCTGAGATTGCTCTTTTTGTAATTCTAACCATGTCTGTTATAGCTAGGTAAATGGCTCAGACATTAAAGAGAAATGAGAAAAAGCAAAACCTGGTTTTCAGATGAGGTTTGAGTTTTCTAGTATTTGGCCCACTGTCCCCCTCACCTCATACGTTCACCATACAACGCTTCGGTTTTACATATTGGTGGCTTTTTGGTTGGAATTTCATGTCCAAGGGTAAAACATTATTTTACTAAAGAACTTCTGGCTTAAAGCCTCTTCATCAATATTCTCCAAAGCACATCAACACCCACGTCAATCCCAAACCTGACCCAAAGCCGGAGCACACTGGCCTCTTTAAACCCATTTTCCCCCTGATGAGCCTGATACGGACGGACCCGACAGGCAGGCGACAGAGTTCTTGTAGGGTTTAATGAAAACCATGGCTGCAGCGCAGGAAGGCTTCCCTCTCCTGTTGCCGTTCCAGACCCAGAGCTCAGATGGACGTTCATGGGCAGGAATATGCAGGAGCGACGGCTACATTTGGAACATATTAACATGGCCGTGGCATGTGGGAAGCAAATGGAGTGACTCATTCGATTTCCTCATAATTGTTTTCATGCGCATACGCTTTCGATTAGATTGAATAACATTAAATAATATTGTTTGTAGCTGTCAGTACAGTAGTTGCGCTGTGGTTGGAAACGCCAGTCATGAATAATGATTGCGTTCTGGAAACCAGCCGTGCGCTGTGACTAGGTAAAGATGCTTAAAAATGTTTTTTTGTGGATTAGAAAAGTGCACTTGATTTTTTTTTTTTTTTTACACAAGATCCCAGCCAAGATGTCTACTATGTGAGCCTGAAGTGGTCCAGTCATATGAGATACAAGAATCTGAGTGAATGAACTTGGAATATGTCTGCATGTAACCTAAGCTGATTTGCTCTGTGCAGATCAAGATTTTTTTGGATTGTCCCCAGAGGTCAGCAGTGCATTCTCAGTGCACTTGGCTTAAAGCAATGAAAAAAAAAAAACATACATCTGAATGTAACAAGATCAAAGACTAACACGTTTTAAAATATCCATATTCTGTATGAGTAAGATTACGTCCGTTGTGCTCGTACAAAACCTTGCTAGACAGATTCCTGACGGAGGGTCTAGATGTAGATCTTGAACCAAATAAGGCAGAAAATCCTTTCTGTTGCCACAGCTGGGTTTATACATAAGATCTGAGTTGAGGTTGAGAGTGTGGAGAGGCATGAAGGGGCAAGATAAGGTGTAAAATTACATTTTGCTTTGGGTTTTCCACCAAAAAGCACTGAAGTCGTCACATTTGAAAACGTAGCATTCACATCTGGGAAGGTAGGTCAGAATTTTGAAAGCAATAAAAATGAAGAAATGCATATAATTTTTAAAATATTTGAAGTAGTGATGAGATTTTAATTTCTCTAAATGTAAAGGAGCGACAAAAACACCCGTCTGTGCAGAGACCGCCTAATAACCAGTAACCAAAACTACAAAAGACAAGTCTGATAAAGATATATTGCTTCTCTAAAATCAGCAAAGCAGAGAAAGGTTTGTAAATGAGCGGGGGTCTTCAGCTGGAACTTAAAGGTGTTAATAATCACCTGAAGATATGTTTGCAATTCACTCAGCAAGTTTCTAAAGATCAGCTATTACCCTTGTGAGTGAGGTGAAGATCAAAAGATGAAAGCATTCTGTTTTAAGTTAAACCAGGTTCAGACTCTTCATTTCAGACATTCATAGTCCCTTAAGGCTTTATTTAATGAACACACATTTGTGTATCATTTGAATCTGTATCTTTACTATTTGTCTATTTATTTCTGTATACAGTTTTGATCTGTATGTTTTGTGAACTGCCTTGAGACGTTTGTTGTGAATGTGTGGCCAGACACTTGCTGTATAGGAGCCATTTATAGTTGTTGGTGTTTAGGTATGGTTTGTCTCTGGTTCATTTGGTTTGAGTGGTGGTGTTTTGTTTAGGTTGACACACTGACCTATATTTTGCTCTACCACTGGTGGCGGTGTGGAGGGGAAACCTATATAGGTGAGAGGTGAGAGGGCAGAAAGGGTTTGGGTGACAGGAGGTTATACGGTTTTTACCGCTTTCTTTGGCACACAATAACCTGCGTCCGCTGGTTAGGTTCTGTCATATTCATACTCTCCATAATTACCTGTCCATCTCATTGGTTGTAAAGACCGCCACTCGGATTGTTTGTATTGTTTGTTCATACATCTCCCAGTTTGGACATCATTTTGTAAGCGCGTTAGATCCAAGATTCCCAGCACCCAGAAGCGATTAAAAGGTGGTTGATAGGCGCTACACTTGCGCCATCAGAAACTTAGCCGAATTGAAGTGAATTTCTGATATTACATTCTGGATTTTGTCATGAATTGAGACCAACTGGAGCATGCAAAAAATAAAAAAAATCCAAAAACATAAAATTCTTTAATAAGGGCTGTCAGGTCTCTGTATGACCGGTGTCAGAGTCTGGTCCGCATTGCCGGCAGTAAGTGTGACTCGTTTCCGGTGAGAGTTGGACTCCGCCAAGGTTGCCCTTTGTCACCGATTCTGTTCATAACTTTTATGGACAGAATTTCTAGGCGCAGCCAAGGTGTTGAGGGGATCTGTTTTGGTGGCCTTAGGATTGCGTCTCTGCTATTCGGGGATGACGTGGTCCTATTGGCTTCATCAAGGCGTGATCTACAAGCTGTCACTGGAGCGGTTCACAGCCGAGTGTGAAGTGGCCGGGATGAGAATCAGTGCCTCCGAATCCGAGACCATGGTCTTGAGCCGGAAAAGGGTAGAGTGCCTCCTCCAGGTTGGGGAGGATGTGCTACCCCTAGTGGAGGAATTCAAGTATCTTGGGGTCTTGTTCACGAATGAGGGGAAGATGGAGCGGGAGATCGACAGCCGGATTGGTGCGGCGTCTGCTGCGAAGCGGGCGCTGTACCGATCCGTTGTGGTGAAGAGAGAGCTGAGCCAAAAGGCGAAGCTCTCGATTTACCGGTTAATCACGTTCCTACCCTCATCTATGGTCACGAGCTTTGGGTCGTGACTGAAAGAACGAGATCCTGGATACAAGCGGCCGAAATGAGTTTTCTCCGTAGTGTGTCTGGGCTCTCCCTTAGAGATAGAGCCTTGGGATTCCCCCGGAGGGGCTGACCCAAGTGGCTGGGGAGAGGGACGTCTGGGCCTCCCTACTGAAGCTGCTACCCCCGCGACCCGACCCCGGATAAGCGGAAGACGATGGATGGATGGATGGATGGATGGATGGATGGATGGATGGATGGATGGATGGATAAAATTCTTTCATAAAATGAAAAAGTAGTGAACCAGATATGTGGACATTGAGTATTTCATCAGTGATCCCCTATAAACAACCAATGCACTTTTCTAATAAAAACAGGACAAATTATCATAAATAATTAATCACAGCCTCTGTCTGTATAAGAGCAAACCGTTTGTAAGGTGTGAGTAACCCTTGTGCATGTCTTGGGTACTCCTGTACTAAAGTGAGGGGCAGCCATTTACATCAGGACCAGCTTTTATTTATACATTTATCATCCAGGGATCTCCACACTTCTCGTCTCCCCTGGTAAATATGTAAACAAATCTATAGTATACATTTGTTTTTAACTTAACTCGACTTTTTGATAGACTCAATCTTCAATTTTGTTACAGCTATTAAGTGCGTAAATTGTTTTTACAACCAAATCCATACAGGCACACTTACTGTCACTTAGAAACATTTATCAAGTGCTATACAGCATTCTCACTTATTGTGTTCCTTCAGGCCTTGATTATTATTCCGTACGTTTTTCGGCATCTAACTACTCCTGCATACTTCAACCGATTTAAACAATTTTCATATCAAAATGTTCAGCTCGTTCACGACATTACTGCTATGTCTTTTTGTAATTATAACTTTTATAATATTTAAAATATTTAACTTTTTGTGAGTTTTTTGCTCTCATTGAAATTGAATGGAGAATCCTTCAAATTCTTCAAATATTTCAGCTTTTTGACAGCTTACTGCTTCAGCCTACTTTCAGCTAGAAATGCCATTCAACTTTTAAAATGTAGTGATATCTTTTGGCTATTATGGTATATTTCAGCTTTTTCATATCCTTTACCATTTTCATATAGTACCTCCTTAAAATAATTTTGCATTTTCATGAAATTCAGAAAAATGAATGCGTTGCTATGGTGGCTAGGGAGTTCATTTAGAGTGGCCACTGTAGATTTTCCAATACATTTTTCTTCTTCGAACAACTTCTTCTCCCTCACTCAATTTTCACTCTATGCACATAAATTATACATCAAAACGTAGGAATTTTTGTCTGGATTCAGAAAATGTAACCATCATTGGTGTGGGATTTATAGATTTTTCGCAAATCACCCCAGAGCGGCAAAACCCCCAAACGCTCTCCATTGATTTCTATGGAGGTGCGGTGAAAAATCACACCTGACATTCCCAAGCGACACATGTATTCGCATCGTCACTACTCCTAAACCGTTTGATGTACAGGCATGAGACTTTCACATAATCATGATCAGACTCTTCTGGCACTTCTGGCACTCACAAAACAGGAATTTTGTCAATAACTGTTATGGTTTTGCCACAGGAAAACTTTGTTCGGGAGTAGCGTTTTGGAAAAATGCTGGAACAGGATCAGACTTCCTTCCCCCCAAATGAGGCACTTTTCTACATCGTCGCTAATCCTAAACTGTTTGATTTACAGGCATGACACTTTCACATAATCATGATCAGACTCTTCTGGCACTCACAAAAAAGGATTTTTCTTGATAACTGATACGGTTCTGCCGCAGGAACAATTTGTTCGGGAGTAGCGAATGTGAAAAATCTTGAAAACGCTTTGGACCTGCATCCTTCCACATGATGCACTTTTTTTACATCGTCGCCATGCCTACACCGATTTTTGTACAAACATAAAAATAGGCACCATAGTCCTCAAAAGCCTGCTGATACTCACAGTGAAAGAATTATTTTGATATCTCTTATAGTTTCTCAGCTATAGCAATTTGTTCGGGACAATGTTTCGAGCATTTTTGCATTTTCGTCAATATTCCCCTTCATTTCATGATTTTTTGCGCCTTTATTAAAATATTTCCAGCAAAAACCAATAGCTTGTCTTGTTCCCCTATTCGTTACGAAATAAACGCAGAAAAAAATACGTCTCTAGCCCCAACGGTTGAGGAAATATCCAGAGTTGTTGGAGGCAAAGTGATGTCATTTTATTCCAATTAGAGCTCTTCTGAGCCAAAGTCTGTGCCTGCAGTAGACGGACATCAGCAGAGGTGTGAGTGAGTTTCTGTGACAACGGAACTCTGCTGGGCAGAGGTTACTATAGGTCAGGGGCATGCTCTATTGACTTACCATTTTCCATTGATTATCAGGCATGTGTCATTTTTCTGTCACTTTTTGGATTGGATTTCACATAGTTTTCCTATCGGGCCTTGGACTCCAACAGGACCTGGCAGGATGCCCAGACACGACCCACAAGGCCTAAACAGCACCACCCACCTGGTTATGCTAACTTTTAAACTTTTTAAAATATTTGTGCTTTATGTGCGTTTTTGCTCCCTTTGAAATGAATGCAAATTCCTTCAAATTCTTCAAATTTTTTATTCCTTCAAATTCTTCAAATGGTTCAAATTCTTCAAATTCCTTCAAATTCTTCTTATACAACTGATATTACTACTACTACAACAGATTCTACTCCTGCTACTACTGATACTACCACTGCTACTACTACTACTGATACTACTACTACTGATACTACCACTGCTACTACTACTACTGATACTACTACTAATGATACTACCACTGCTACTACTACTACTACTGATACTACTACTACTACTACTACTAATACTACTACTACTATTGATACAACTAGTACTACTACCACTACTACTACTACTACTACTACTACTACTACTACTACTACTACTACTGATACTACTACTACTACTACTGATACTACTACTACTTCTACTGCTGATACTACTACTACTACTACTGATACAACTACTACTACTACTACTACTACTGATACTACTACTAATGATACTGCTACTACTACTGATACTACTACTACTACTACTGCTGATAATACTACTACTACTGCTGATACTACTAGTACTACTGATACTACTACTACTACTACTACTACTACTGATACTACTACTAATACTATTGATATGACTACTGATACTACTGCTACTACTACTGATACTACTACTACTACTACTACTACTACTACTGATACTACTACTACTATTACTACTGATACTACTACTATTACTACTACTACTGATACTACTACTACTATTACTACTGATACTACTACTATTACTACTGATACTACTGCTACTACTACTGATACTACTGATGCTAATACTACTATTACTACTACTACTACTATGCTACTACTACTACTACTACCACTACTACTACTTCTGATACTACTACTACTAATGATACTACTGCTGCTACTACTGATGCCATTACTAATAATACTACTACTGCTGATACTACTACTGATACTAAAACTACTACTACTGATACTACTAGTACTACTAATCCTACTAGTACTACTACTGATACAACTACTATTACTACTACTGCTACCACTACTACTATTGATATTACTAATACTACTACTGATACTGATTGTTGTGCCATAACATGCCATGATAAATAATTGATCTCGGATTGGATTTTGAACAGTGGAAGAGTTTAAAGGCATACTATGCAACATTTTTCAGTTAATTAATGTGTTCCATACCGTTTTGGATGATTAAATGAGTCATTTCAGGTCGAACAAAGGTTTTCTCGGCCACCCTGGGGTCTGTGGGGGAACTACCGCACTTGCAATTGCAAGAGCCCTCGGCCCGCACACACAGAAGTCTCGCTTTACGGCGAGAACTCCATGTGTTTTTGCCCTGCCATTCACTATATGCACGCGTGAAAGCAACAACAAAGAACCGCGTGTTAACGTCAAATAAACATGCAAGCATATCGAGTTTTATTATTATTATTATAATTATTATTATTATTTGTTTTTTTTTTATGTTGGCGAGACGCTACCGCGGCGGCCGCGGCTAGGCGGCGGCCGCGGCTTGGCGAGGCGGTGGCGGTAGCGTCTCACCAACATAAAAAAAAAAAAAAAATAATAATAATAATAATAAAACTGGCGAGGTGGCGGCGGCGGCTTGGCGAGGTATATTAATGCCGGTTTTAAAGGCAATTTTGGGAACTTTTGTTGTAACCTCTTAGCCACCGAGTTGCTGCAGCGACCCCATGCGCCCGGAGGGAGAATCGCATTAACAAACTCGGTCGTAAGGGTTTAAATGATTTTATAGGACAAACAGTCCTCAGGATATTATTTCAACAAATAATATTTTGTTTAACTTGGGCTTTGCATTGTGAATGGATTGAAATACATGGCAAATGTTTTAACTCCATCCCATGTTTTTGTTAATCAGATCTGCAGTGAACCAGGATTCACTGAAGTATTCTGATTATGATCAACCACTTTTGTTTTGTCTTTTGTTTGTTTTGCATGTATATAGTTCCTTAGCTTAGCTTCCTTTTTATCTTCCTTTTGCTTAGTAGTTTAGTTAAGTTTCACTAGCCTAGTAGAGAGGATTTATTAATCGAAATATTGTGTTAATTCAGGTAAACAGCATTATATAGTGATGTTCTCTGGATGTTCATCTTATTTCTGTTATTAAATTCTTGGACTTGAAAAGAAGTTGTCACTCCTTTATTCTATGTGTGTGCAGGTTTTGCTGTTAAAAGATCGCTAGTGCTCGAATTCATCCCTTTCAACCATTGTCTTGATATCACTTTAAGAGCTGATCATCACCAGACAATACTTAACAGACAGAGAGTTATTTATGAAACATTAAATAACTTTAAACAGTGTATAATTGCACAACATGATACTACTACTACTACTACTGCAACTACTACTGATACTACTACTACTACTACTACTACTACTACTACAAATTCCTTCAAATTCTTCAAATTTTTCAAATTCTTCAAATTCCTTCAAATTCTTTAAAAACTGATACTAGTGATGCCACTACTACTACAACTACTGCTACTACTACTACTGCTACTATTTCTACTACTGATACTGATACCACTACTACTATTGATATTACTAATACTACTACTGATACTACTACTACTGCTACTACAAATTCCTTCAAATTCTTCAAATTTTTCAAATTCTTCAAATCCCTTCAAATTCTTTAAAAACTGATACTAGTGATACCACTGCTACTACAACTACTGCTACTACTTCTACTACTGATACTGATACCACTACTACTACTACTACTACTACTATTACTACTACTAATACTACTACTACTACTACTGATACTACTACTACTGATACGACTACTACTACTACTACTGATACTACTACTACTACCACTACTACTTATACAACTACTACTTCTTCTTCTGCTACTACTACTACTTCTTCTGCTGTTACTACTACTACTTTTACTACTACTACTACTACTACTGTTTAACTGGTTTAGCTCTTTCAAAACATTCTTCTAATCCTTCAGCTTTTGTCCTTTTATGTTCAAATTGTTTTTTCTTGGATTTCAATGTTTTTCAGCTAGTTTTTAACTTCTGCAGGGATATTCTGCATCTTCTGCTCAAGAGATCTTAAGCATCTTTTCCTCAATCATTCTGCAGGAAACCATTCTCACTGCTGTTTCGCAGGAACAGCTTTTTCTAGTTTGTTTTCACTTTACACTTTTTAAACTGATCTCATTGTCTGATTAATTGGTGACCTTTGACTTCTTGTTTCCCTAGGATACAACTACAATGCCACATAGGCCCATTCCTCCGAATGGGATGGACAAGAGACTTGAAATCTCCAAGTCTACATAACAGCCAGAAGCTATTTATTGTTAACTGCTTGTCTGGGAGGTTTGCCAGAATAAACCTGTTCGGTCACACCATCATAAATATTAACATGTTCCATCTAACAAGAGTGTGGGTTGCTTGAAGTTCAGAGAGGAACTCAAGAGCAGCATGACGCGTAGGAGGATTTAATAACAAATGATAAACTTACAGAAAGCTGCGAGGTAAACAGGAAATGGAGCACGGACGGAAAATCAGACAGTACAATGTCCCTGGAAGAATGGAGTATATATATATATATATATATATATATATATATATATATATATATATATATATATATATATATATATATATATATATATTGCGTATGTGTGTTCTCCCTTCTTCCAGGGAGAGAGAAAGAGAAAGAAAGCCAGGCGATCTTGTGAATCAGCCGGAGTGCAGGGAGTCTGAGGAAGAGAGACTAATTTACATGGATAGGGGTAAACTGGGATACACAGGAACTATCTAACCAAGGGGAAAATCAAACGGCGATTTAACAGAAATAACACCAGTTGTGCAAATAATTAAACACAAGAATAAACTCAGAAAGTAAGGAGATAAGCATGAACTGATATGGCAAAAGGAAAATGAACATCAATAAACAACATACAGAACACACAAACACAAATCTCAAAGGATTGTGACACATGTGTTTTGGTCAGAAGAGATAAAGATTGCGCTTTCTGACAACAAACTCTATTTGGTGAGTAATCGGTTGAGTATGGAGGAGGATGTGGGCCTGTTTCACTTCCAAAGACTGTGATAACTTTGTTAGAGTGCATTAGGGCTGGATGATGTAGAAAAATGGCATGTTGATAAAATAGAAATCATATTGATTGATATTGATCATTATCAACAAATTCAAAACATATATTTTAAGTGCAGCCCTGGCCATTTTATGCTGTTGCTTAGTGACCTATTTTAGTTACAGAATTCAAACTCAACCCTTTATTCAACCAAGTTTTCACCAAAACTGCAACTCTTTGAAGGGGGGCGGAGCTTGGTGGTGGAGCGTTCCTGGGTCTGCGTTTCTGATTAGTTGGGAAGCTGCAGCGACTGTAATACTAATCTACATGGCTAGCATGCAAAAAGGGAGGAAAACTATTATTCTATTGCACTTTTTATTGACCCTTTTTTCTATCGATCAACATTGGTATTGAATTATCGTCCAGCCCTAAAGTGCATGGCATCACGGACTCTTTGAAATGTCACACGTTATTTAAAAATCATTGAAAGTTTAATCTCAAAGTTTCTTAGTGTGAGATCATCCCAGTGTTTGCTGCAATTAAAGAGTATTGAGTTTTATTTCTCTTATACATCTTTATCGGTAGAGCCAACGAGATGGAGGGGTCTACGTGGTTCTCAATCAGATTTCTCTTCCTCTTTACTAATACAAGGATCTGGGGGATACAAGCAGTTGTAATTCAAGGCTAAATCCATTGAATAACCAGCATGGGCGTCTAAACAATGTCTCAGCTTTTATCTGCTGTCTGCTTTGACACTTATCTTCCACTATCATTATTCCATCAAGCAAACATGACTGACTCATGCGCTTTCTGAACCGCTCTGCATCCTGGGTGTCACGCAACAGCTTGGTGCGTAAGCCCTTCTGCCTCTGGTTCTTACGTAAAGTCAAGAGCCCAAGCAGATTAGAGAATGATGGAGGGACGCAGGAGAAAGAAGTCAATCTCTGTTTGACCCTCCACCTGCCCATAAAATGACCCTCGGGGAAAAAAAATAAAAAAATAAATCCAAACGTCAACAAAAGATTATCTCCAAAATCCTGACGGAACACATGAGAGAAAAAAGAGAAACCAAAGAATAGGTTTCAAAATGTATTTATTGCCTGGCTCCATAGACATTTCAGCTGTTGTCCCCAAGAGAAAACGATTACTTTAGCAGATTATTGCAAACGGAAATTATCAAAAACTGAAAGCAGTATTATAAAGGCTGACCTTCTTTTGACGTACAGTATAATCCTCCCTGTTTTGATTCACACTGAGTATTGAAAGGAATGTAGGATATCCTCCTATAAGGATAGTTTTGCAGTGCTGTTGTAAGGGGATCTTGATTATCATTCAGTCTGATCAATGTCCTGAAAAAGGATGTTTTCTTCCATTTACTTGTTCAGGGTAGATTCAAACGGTGTCCTGGATTGGAGATTTGCAGTCTTATGAGATAAAAGAAGATCCGCTTATTGTCCCCAAACAAACAAACATCAGCCTGAAAAGATGTGGCACTAACCACTCGATGTCCAGAGAGACAGACTGCTCGGCAACTCTACAACTGTACCAAATTAGAAATGGCTCAAAGGGCATGTTCTGAAAGTTGGAACATGCTCCACGTCATAAAATGGCAGGGTTTTTTTTTTTTTTTTTGCATGAACAAAATCCCAATTGACAAAATCCCTTTCGTTGGTGGAGCTGTACTTTTTCTTCTTACCTGCGCACCTGAAACTCGCTGTACGTGCCCTGTGTGCAATGATGATTAAAGAATCTTGTTTCATCCTATGGTTCTGCGTGTCGGGGCTTATAAAGCGGCTCCGCTGACGCCACGTCCAGCTCTTCTACACGTCCTGCCCAACGCAATTTCCCAAAAAGTCTTCTGCGTGAGAGCTGATCACCTCACCTGGAGTGGTTTACCTTTCATACGGAGTCAATGTGGACTATAGATTCAGGTTTAATGAACTTTCTCTGCTTTTTGTCCAGTAGCACTTTAACATTTTTACGATCAGGGCCTTGCAAAAGTATGCCACTCTTTCACGAGCTATAACAAGACATATAACCACACACACTACTTGACAGACCGACACAGCGTATTGCATAATTGTGAAGTGGAAGGAAATTTAGACGTGGTAAACATTTTTTTTTTTTTTTTTTTTTTTTACAAATACAAATCTAGGTGTGTTGTGTATGTTCTGTGGAGCCCTAAATAAAATCCAGTCCTTGTAACTGCCTTTGGAAATCATCCGGTTAGTGAGTGGGTGCATGCTAAATGCATGTAATTAAAACTCACTATATCACTCAAATCAAGAATCAAGAGTCTTTACTGTCATCATGTAGCCATAATGAAGTTTTGGTGACACACCGGCTCAGAATTCACGCATAACACACATATGGTGCTATCGAGACATGATGTTCAAGGTGAATGCGCTGGCCACACCTCCTGGGAAGTTAGTTAAAAGCGTGCAAATAGTCCTTAGGATCTGATAAGATTTAAAGATTTTAATTTGGTGTGGGCACTCTCCATCCAATCTGAGCTTCAGTATTCTGAAACACGCTGCATATTGTGTCCTTTGTTCTGCTGATAGGTTTACTTCCATCTGAGCAGTCATGTGGCTCTTAATAAGAAAGAGTTCGCTCTAAATGACAGTGACAGAGGATCAGCGAGTGTGCATTAGCTCCTTTCCAACACTGACCCTCCCATCAATTATGAATGTCCATTACCATCAGACTTGTTGTGTCGCAGCCGTGCGTGTTTCCCGTCTTAATCAATGAGCGGCACACTATTGCCTATGGCGGCGGACTTTCGGCAGGGCCCCGCTTGTTTCCGTGCTCCTCATTTCTAAATGCGCATTTAGCCACGAGCACATGCTGTGTGGACACATCCAGGGTTGCGTGCGAAGGTCATGCCCAGTAGGGTTAGGGGACGTTTAAGCCCAGGTTAATCTGGAAGGCAGCTTGGACAATGTTGACTGTGGATTTGCAACGATACCAAAGCTCCCTGTAGCTTTAACGGCAGCCGCTGACAGTCTTAACAAGGCCTCTATGGGTCCACAGCTCTACCTGTCACAACAAATAAAACATCTCCCCTGATAAAGTGCCACGTGCTCTGTCACTAGCGCAACCTGACTGTTCCATGCTAGTGGTCAGACCTGTCAGGCGAGTAGGTGAAGAACACATGGGTTTGGTTTCTCACACAGTAACTTTAATGCCCCCCTCCCCCGGCCTCCCCCCCTCCATACTGGCATGCATTATTACTAAGGACCAGAGGTGATTATAGCTACGTTCCTCAGCTCTACTGCTGCCAAAACGCACAGTGACAGCTCCATGCTGTCAGCAGGCTTTATTAGTCTGCAGATCAAAGTTTCAGCAAAACAATCATAATGCAGAACTTTTTATAACTAACAAAAACAGCTGGCATTGAAACTTCTTGAGCCACATTACCTCCCCCTACCAGTCCACATGGCTGAAAAGTATCAAAAATTATTCAAATCATTCCCATGGCCACCTTTCTAGTATTTTTTATTTTATTTTTCCCCCATCTAAAGGGCCATTATAAAACGTTGATTCAACAAAAGATGAAAGGCATAAAAGTGACATAACACAGTTTAGAAGATGAGTCACACATCAACACTTTTATCTTAAAAGTGACCAATACACATGTTTTATCCCTGTTGCCTGTGTACTTGTGCGTTTGTTTCGGCACGGATTGAGCACTAGGGGGCGGTAGAGAGGATGGCAGTAAAAGACAAAGGTTACATCTACAGTACAGCTGGCATGTTTCAAGAAAGAAAGAAAAAAAACAAGTCTGGATCAACAAATTTTATTTGGTTACATTTTAAATCAACACATTATACACTAGGATAAATAAAATACCCCTAATCAAGCAAAACGTAATTGGAAAATAGACTTTTTATTGAAGATGCATAAAATAACAAACCTAAATAAAATGTGTTTGGTATGGTTGCAACTACTGTTCAGTTATAAGAAATACAATTTTTTCCTGTTTTACAACTTTTATCTTAACAGTGGTAATCTATCGAGATCCGTTTTTTTAAACGAGCGATATGGCTTTCTACCTGGGGAAGCACAATTTGAGGGGTTCAAGAATCTGAGAAAATGATTACTTGGTCACTGAGATTTGTAATTGCCCCTCATTTTATAATTTTGTTTTTCAATTTTTTAATTTATTTTGTTTCGCTCTGTTCACTTATAAATTCATGTTTATAATTTCCACTAAGCTATTACTTCTATCAGAGCAAATAATATGACAGATGGTTTTATCTCATGCTAACAAGACAATTATATTACTATCAAAGGACCAGGGGCGGATTTAGGAAATTTGGGGCCCTAGGCAAAGAAAGGCATGGGGCCCTCTGAATTGTGAAGACAACACATAAAACAGACCCATTATACAGGTACAAAAATTTTAATAGAATAGACATACATTTTTTCTACCTTTTGTCCCTCTCTTATCCCTTTTCTTGTTGTTTTCCTCTATGTTTTCTTTTGTCCCTTTTTCTAGTAGACAAGCCATGATCTGCTTATCTGTTCTCCATTTTTTATTTGAATGAAATAATAGCTGGAAGTAAATCTGCGCCCGTCTCCATTTCATGGCAAGATCCTGTTCTTCACCTGGAGCGGTCCTCTCAGTACTATTGAGCAGCGTGCACGATCAGACAGCTGATTGGCCAGAGCTGGGTCATCTTCAGGAAGTACACTGTGCTGAATGCTTACCAGCAGAGTGGATGATGCTGGACTCTCTCAGTCTGGTGGAACAACATCATTATCAAAGCATGACTGGATAATTGGGGTCCCCAGGAACTTGGGGGCCCTAGGCAACTGCCTAGTTTTGCCTAATGGTAAATCCGCCCCTGAAAGGACCACTTTAGTTTTCTTGTCACTCCCCACCCCACGGCCGTTGTCAGCATACACAGATCATGCCACACCAACGGGAAACTGAACGATCACACCACTTCCGTATTTTCAAAATAATTCGCGAAAGACAGACAAAATTTTCTTATAGCCCTTTCTATATTAATGGATATATGCACATTCTTTTATACATACATACGCATATATATATATATATATATATATATACATGCATGTGTGTGTGCATATTAGCAATTGGATTCATTAGATCAATTACATCAATCACTGGCCTATATACATTGGGTGTGTCCAAATTCAGGGGCTGCATCCTTCCACTGCGAAAAAGCTAGGTCATGAAAGACCAACATATGCAACAAATAAAACTTGTCTTTTCACCCCTTGTAGAACAGAACTCGTGAAAATGTCTGGACTCAAAAAAACAAAACCTGAAGCGGTTTTAACGCCCCTCTCCAGGGTCCCAGTTACTTCGGGACTGCCACTGGCACGAGTCGAGGTTGCTGCTTCTGTGGCCCAGTATTTCTAACAAATTAGACTTTTCACGTAAGAAACCCCAAGTCCCTTTTTGAATAACTGCGCATACGCAAGACCATGTTACCTGCTCTTCCGCTCCTCAGGGGGATCGTGTGAAAAGAAATCTCCCACTGAAGCCTTCCTCTTCTTCTCATAAACTTGTACATGGTTTGGTTCTTGCGACTCGCAGCCAAGTATACGGTGAGAGCAGCAGAGCTACAATGAATGGCTAACACGGTAACACTGAAGCTAGCTGGATACATTAACACTAGAACTTCGCATGCTCAGCCAGCAAGCAGAACCCCCACTCCCGGATTTGAGGGCCAGAGGGGGGCGTGGGTAGGATGAGACATGAAGGCAACTGATTGGTTGTTTCCATTCGGACCGAATGACAGGATTAGTCAGTTTTTAGTCAGAGTTCAGGTCTTTTTTTTAAAAGGCCTGGAGCTTTTGCAGAAATCACATTTTTTTAACCTCCTTTTTCTGAATACATAATGTGTTGCCTACTTTCAGAATGGAAGGAACATTTCACCCAGTATAACAAAAAGTGTTTCTGAGCAGGATTACAAACTACAGCTTTAAATATTCATTAGGCAACAGAAACAAGGCAATCGAGTGAGCTGACTGACGAATTAACACAGATCTTCTAGTGACACATTTAAAAGTATGTTTAGACTGCGCGGTTTTATAAGTCCCATTATCATCATGAACCATGATATCGTCTTATCTAAACCTAAGCAGGCACCAAACGTTAATCTCGCAACTTTACTGAGGCACCGTGCGTTTGTTTTGAGGACAATTTCGAGGTAAACAAAACAACTTCTTTCACGTTCGAAAAAAC
Source organism: Fundulus diaphanus (assembly GCA_037039145.1). Taxonomy (NCBI): domain Eukaryota; kingdom Metazoa; phylum Chordata; class Actinopteri; order Cyprinodontiformes; family Fundulidae; genus Fundulus; species Fundulus diaphanus. Next base: position 34,461,003 of record CM073137.1, read on the forward strand.
TGTCACACTTTTCCCGCAGTGTCATCCGGTTGCTGGAAGCTGTAACCACTGTTTAAAGACGCCCCCTTTAATCTTGCGCGCCAAGACCACCATTAGAAAAAAAAGGTCGTGTTTTGGTTGCAAAGCCCCCACTTCTGGAGCGGAGTCTCGCGTCTGTAGCCTGTCCTGTTTGAACGCGCCGACTGCTGCTGCTGTGAGCGCGTGGCCCCGCCCCTCTGCCAGCCCGTGTCGGTGCGTGCACGCGGCAGTTCGCGCGAAGCGCTTCAAGCAAATGCTGCATTCACTTACTCCTCGAAAAGATTAAAACTAACATTAATAAACTCATTCTCGAACAAATGGTAATTTTTGCGTTTTAACGAATGTTGTCTTTTTTGATATGGAAAGTTAAATGAAAAAAGCTAATCTTAAAATGTCTATAACAGCTTTGTTAGTACAAACAAAAAAGTCTTGAAAGACACTGAAAACAATAGAAGCCCATCGTAGGACTTCTGACTGTTATTTTTCTTGTTGAAAAAACAAAAAAATCACCTAATCTTTCCTATTGACGCTGCATGGTTGAAAAACAAAGTGTGATTATGCGTTCCATTTTTGCTTAAGAAGTTGATCATTTGAAAGAGGGAAACTAACCAAAAGCTCCCTAAAGCTTGGTCTAAATGAGAAAGTCACATGTTTTTCCCCCGATCCTGACTGTAATATCCAATTTGGCTGCCTTGCATATTACACTTAGTGATATTTACAGTTAGGAAAAAAAGGTTTATTTGCCCTTCTGATCAACAGGTTGTGCTCAATCAAGACAGGTAACAACACAGGTTTAAAAAAGTTAGTTTTAATAGCACTTTAGTTTCTCATAAAATCGTTTGGTTTAAGCTCCCCTTTTTAGATACCAGAGGAAGAAATTGTGTCAGTATGGCACAAAGAGTAATGCAGTGCTGCTATTTCTCAACATGTTGCTATGAACTGCAGGTCATCTGGTTGACGAAAAGCTACAATGTTTCTTGATTTTAAGAAAGACAAATGTGATGCAAAACTCCAGATAGCCCTGGTGTGGAAACAAAAGCAGATCTTCCCCCAAGCCTACAAAATGCGTTGCAATAAATTGATAGCTTGGTTTAGTGCTGTCCAGTTGATTTCATTTAACTTGTTACTATTTGGTCCCAAACAACATTCAAACCGCAGCAAAACGATTATTTCCCCTTTACGCGCAGCACTTGAACGCAGCGTAAGCTCCCGTTTTGTGTGTGTGCGCTGGCGTCGGTGTTTGCGAGGCAGCGAGTTGCGTGCGAAGAGCTCGACATGTCATTCAGACGAATCCGCCACCTGAAACGTGAGGAAGTCAAGGCGACTCAATTGGGTATAAAGAATCAGCCAACATCTGCCTCAGAGCAGAGCGACGCTGATGAAAACATCAGCGCGGAGCTCTTGCAGGACCCCGGCCGCCTTGTTTTTATCTGCCCGCTGGATCTATCGCTGCCCGGAGCTGGTGCACCTCCGCCAGGCGCGTCTCTGGAACATTTCAAAGTGGATGTGATTCTGGAGCCAAATCGATTCTGGATTTAATCCACGGATATTCTGGGTTAGTGTATTAATCTGTGATTTTTTTTTTAAAGCTTCATGATTTTTTTAAAATATAAATAATGGTTAGTTATCCCCAGTTTTTGCCCTGTTAACGTTATTGTCATTAAGTTGTGATTAAAACTCTTAAGGATGAGCTTTTAAAGCTAGTCATCTGACGATTTAAGCATTTAAAAAACTTCTCCAATTCATTTTTTATTTTTTGCTCAATGTTGGAGGGATATACATATTTTCTGCACATTTGATCCCAGGTCAGGGCCAGACCTTTGGAGACATAATGTGCAACATCATGTTGCTTTTGAAGGTGTCATCCTACAGCTGCCCTGGAAGTGTCTTCCTCCAGCCTTTCGTCCAGGAGCTCTAACTTGCCGTGTCTTATCCGCAGCGCACCTGCTACCTCCACGGAGTGCAAGACCATGATCCCACCAGGAGACTGCATGTATGCGGGCAGAAAGCGGAGGAAGCCCATCCAGAAACAGTTAAGGAGCCGTGCTTGATCTCAGTGCATTTCTTAGATAAGCGCTTGCAACCACGTGACCTTTATTTATCTAGGCTTTCTCTAAGTGATCAAAGTCTTAATAATAATACGTTATTTACCAGTAAAAAAGAGAAAGAAACTTTGGTCACAATAGTCTCAGAACTTTTTTTGTGGCACATCAGTAAGAAACTAAATCATTAGGTTAGAGAAGATCTTACAAATATGTTCGTCTATACCTCTTAGTTTAAGCTTTAAAGATCTGCACCCAGTTATGAGGCGGGACGCTGGGTAAATTAGGTTTACATGCTTACTTTTGTCTGTTATATACTTCTGTTTTTTTTTTATTTTAGTGACTTTATTTGATGACGGGCTCTCTTTTGCCATCCCAAGGGATGTTGTGAATAATGTTAAGTAATGTTATATAAATTATTAAAGAGGGACGTGGTAATTCTTTTTATTTTTAAAGAAAAAAGGCCTGTGGTGTTTATAAAGTTTTTATGATTGGCCCTGCCTTTTGCTGCTGATCTGAGAGGAAATCTTTGCCACATCAAACCACACTTCTCCAGCTCCTAAAATGAAACAAGCGCTTTGGCATTCTGCTGTTTTTGTGGTTTAGTTTCTTTTTTTTTTTTTTTTAAATGTCGGTAAAGTAAGAAGAATCTCATTTTAATCTGTTAACTTCAGTCAAGCCATGCATTTAGGTTCGGACTATTTTTTGGAGGGTTAGAATAAATGTTATTCTGATTCTTTATAGATTCTGTCTTGAAAGAAAATGTATCCCTGAATAATAATGAAGAAGCCCTCTGATTATCACTCCGTTTGAGTGCTTAATAGCCCCAGCTCCAGCAGGGAGGACCAGGCAGCCTAGCCGCTAACTTTACAGTCTTGAAAGAATGGAACAAGCCCACCAGAGTTGTTAAAAGAGGCAAATAAATGGGTTTTTCTGGCGTATTTAAGGCAGAAAGGAAAGACATCCTTGTTGCACAGCGTGGTTTTATCGAGTCACGTCAGTCTACATTAGTGTGCCCTATGAGAGTCCTTGAAAAACATGTTTGTATGTTAAAGAAATGATAGAAAATAGATTTTTTTTTCTGTAAAAGTAACTTCATTGAAGAGTTTTTTTTTTCCTCCCAAGTCGTAGCTACTGTTTCCAAAGGCGGACATAGTTAGCAGTCTTAGGAGTCTGTTTGCTTCAGAATGTAAGCTGATGAGCTGATGGCAGGTAGATTTTACTAAGTGAGCCTAAAAAAATCTTGCTGACCTAAAAGCAACATTTTAAATTGAAAAAAGTTATGGGTCAGTGACGATGAAAGTGTAAAACAGAGCTTTTGTCACGTAGTGAGAACAAAGGTTTTTAGCATTTTTTAAAGGCAGCAACAGGTGAAGTTCAACCAACATAATTTCTTTGTGAGGGAGGGACTGGTTTAAGTCAAATTTAAGTTTGCTTTCAAACTTTAGCAAACTCCTCTTCATGACCTCTTGACCCAATGTTCACACATGCACGCACGCGTCAACGTCCCCTCATCCCTTCTGCCGTCTCATCCGCAGGAAGCCGTCGTCTGCCAACGAGAAAAGCAACCCGTCCAAGCGGCACAGGGACAGGCTCAACGCCGAGCTGGACCGGCTGGCCAGCCTGCTGCCGTTCCCCCCGGACGTCATCTCCAAACTGGACAAGCTGTCCGTGCTGCGCCTGGCCGTCTCCTACCTCCGTGTCAAAAGCTTCTTCCAAGGTAAAGAGGGCCCTGAAGGTTTGCACCCGCGCTGCTCAGAGGGCTTTGTTCCCCCACGGGAGGCATGCCAAAGTCGCCACTCTGCTCTTATAATATGAGCATAGGAAGAGTATGGAGAGTATTACAAGTGATGAAAACCGATGAATTCGAGCGTGGAAGTGGAAATCCTTTTTTATTTTCCACCTCTTTTTGCCCACCCTTTTTTTTTCTAAGCGTGCAGGAAGGATATTTAAAGCCTTGTGAGGGGCCCTGTCACATAAACATTTTATTTTGCTGCTGAGGATGACTCATGAGTTCAAGATGGTTCCTCTGAGAAAGAAAGTTGGTCTGTTTATCTGGCTCAAATCACCGGCGCGCCTTTGTTTACTTCTGTTACGTGTAAGTAGAAAGTGGGCTGATTCCGAGTCTTGTTTCCTAATCCGTCCGCTGACCCGCTCATCCTCCTCGTCGTGTTGCTCCGCTGCGAACTTCAAATATTCATGCGCCCCCGAAGAGCGTCTTCAGCTGCCTCTGGGCTCGACTGCTGCTTCATTAACGCAAATGGCGTAGGTACAGCTGCAAAATGGATTATTGAGTGGGATGGCAGGAGCGAAGGAGGCTTTGCCCCTTAGTTTTATGAGAATAAACTTGCATGATTGACCTGGGCTGGTATGAGTTTCTAACAACATGATAACTTTGAGTACAAGCAACACAGTGTTGGTCATTACCACAGAGGTGTAAAACCATAAAGCACAACAGGATCTAATTGCTTTTTAATGAAGCAACTTGTAAAAAAATGTGACGTTGATAAGGGTAAATGGGTGGCGCTCCTTTAGTTTCCACACCTTGACAGGCCCTATAAAGAATTTCTTATGACAAATAGATCTTTTCTGTAAGTATAAGGAAAATGAAGCTGAAATAAGCTTCTTGGCTCTGAGTTTAAGTTTTGTTTACCTGTGTTTAGTCGCTCTGAGTCGAGTGTTTCCCTGTGGGTTCGCTTAGTGTCAGCAAGTCATTTTTCCCTCGACTCCTTTAGTCCCGCTCCTCAGACGGCTGCGGTGCGTTCGGGTGATTACGTTCACCGGTTCCTCGCTCCGGTAATTGTTGTCCCAGCATTGGAGCTCTCAGTTTTCAACAACTAGTCACTGGATTCTCCTGCTGCTCCTCGGGTTTCCTGGAGTGTTTCAGTTTGTGAGCTGTCATTTCATTCAGAACGAGAGTCAGCTTTAATCGGCAAGTTGCGTAGACACAAAGAACGTAAGCCTGGGGGATATCGTCTCCAAGTTATGCCAGGTGCTTCCTGCATGCATTTGGGCTCTCCGCGCGTGGCAGCGGTAGCCTTCTTTCAGCCAGCTGACCAGTGGTGCACAGCAGTTTTGTGGTGGAGCGGGGGCTCTGACTGCGCCACGCAACCCTTCGTACTGTACGAGAAAGCGTTGGTCTCTCTGAAGCTTTCTCTGATGTTTCTGATTTTAAGGACTTTAAACTGTATGACTGGTCTGACGGAAAATGTTGGCGCTTTTGAAACCGTAACTTGTTGAAACCTGGGTTGACCTCGGTAACTGGGACACGTGGGGAGACACGTAAGGAGGATAAAAGGGCGAACAGGGAGGTCCCGCGAAGTTCACCGCCCACCGCGTCTGCAGCCAGGGGTGAAACAAAGTTCCCGTCGTTGTTTCTGAGAAGTCGCTTTGGGGATTTGTGAGCTTCGTCTGTGCTAAATGTTTAGCTCCCTTACCCCCTGATCTCCAGAGTACGCTTAATCTCCACCATCCGGTGCCTTGGCATGGCACCCAACAACTGGCATCCTGTTGTCTCCTTCCTTCACACACACACACACACACACATATGCGGGCATGCTTACTTGCTCTCCCCGCCGTATACCTGAACGCTCACTTAGCTTAGCCAGCACGCAAAGTTGGAGAACAGGTGGTAATCTGAGTAATCAAAGGGCCATGGGTTCATGGAGAGATAAAGAAAGCTTTTGCTCACCAGGTGTAGGGTGATGCTGAGGATTGTCCAAGCAAGAGAAGCGCTGCCAAGGGAATTTTAGAAAGCTCTGTTAAAGTGATGAAAATGAGTGGCGTTGTCAGGTCGCAGCGATGGGGATTAGAGGAAGGCTGTTTTATCTTAGATCTGCGCTCCCCTTTAAAGCATGCAAGACAACATTATGGAGACACTGTAAGCATTTTGAATCTGCATCTGGCCTGCAGCCCGTATTTGTTTACTCCTCCTCTGCCGTTATTAGTGGCAGTAGTGACCGGCTTTTCTGACCTTTGATGCTTCACAAATGAGATTAATTAGAGAGGAACATGAGGGATTTAGTTGTGTTTACATCTGGAGTCTCTGCACGGCCCTCCAGCCGATCAACTGCCTTGACCCACATTCCCCCCCCCTCCCTCCCCTCCATCATGATAATCAAACACGGAGAGATGCTGGAGCATTTCTACCCAAGACTAAGATGAGCAGCAAGTACATGTCCACATCCTTCCTGTGGTTTCAAACAACAGCCAGAATTGTCTATGAGTCACCGACAGAAAATATGACATGAAACCATGAAACCTGCAGCTTTAAGTTTCATTTGTCCTTATGAACAGTTTCACAGAGGAAGAAACTTGTTTTTTTTAAGGTGCACTTGTCCACGTTGTCCAGCAGGGGACTGTGTGAAGTTGCTTGCTGATGATTGTGGAGGTGGGAGATTCGACAACAGACTGCAGTGTCAAACACACATTTATTGACTGAATCTGCAACTTTTTTCATTCAGAGAGCCAAATGGAGCTAGAAGTCACGAAGCAGGAGCTTTTTGGGAGGTCCGAATCTGGGATTCTCTCAAGTTGGAACACAACAACCAGGGTTCAGCTGCGTACTTTGCACAAATATGCCTTCAGGCTGTATGTACCTGCATGTATATGTAAATAAAGGCCAGCAACGGACAGTTTTTATTGCAGCTTTATCTCATGGAAATCAGCCAAATCAAAAGATGATCTGCTGAAAAGGCAAATACAATTACCTGAAATTATTTCTTGTGTTATTAAACAATAATAAGGGGGAAACGTATATTAAAAAAATAGTGTTTGTGTAAAATAAAGGCAGGATTTAAAAAAATTATAGCTATACCAAATATTATTACTTTTAATTTTAGATGTAAGATAGTGAATCATGACATAAAAAAGTAACCTTCCTTGGATCCTACACCCATTTAACTTTAAAGAATGAGAATCTTGTGTAAACTTGCACGCTTCTTTGAAGATTAAGCTAAATATAGATTTTCAGGCTTATTTTCAGTCAGGTGTGAATATGTTTGCACACCAGCAGCTGGGTGTAATTCCCTCTCTACAATGTTATGTCTCTGCCCTCTTTGTAATCGCTAAGCTCGTTAAATATTTACCATTAATTTAACAGTCTTTGATCGTCTCTTCTTTCCTGTCGCACTAAAAAAACTTGCTGTGCTAACCTGAAAAAAGTGTAAATAAAACTATAAATGCAAAAATAGAAAACTTTCGATATAGATGAACAAATGATATTGTTAGAATTTAATTCAGGCCGGGACTCCACTTGGGGTCTTGAATCAACAAATGTAGGGTCTTGGGATCCTTTTCTGAAATCAAACTAAAATAACATTGCTACTGTAAATGTGACAAGAGATAAAAGTAGGACATACAAACGGATAAAAGCAACACATCTTTTGTTGATGCGGTTTGTATTGTTGTTGTTAAGCCCTGTTGAATTTGCCCATTGTTAATGCTTGTATATTCAACCGATAGCCTGGGTCACAAGTCTCAGCCACTATTATTTTTGTGTGTCAGAAAAACAAATGTTTTGGAATCATTATTGTATTATGGCTGGTTTACAATAAAAGTAATTATCCAATGTTTTAATTCCATTCAATTCAATTCAGTTTATTTATAGAGCACAAATTCAAAGCACATGTCATCTCAAGGCACTTTATGAAGTCATTTCAGTCGAATCATACGCACAGATTGGTTCAAAGGTTTTCTATCTGAGGAAACCCAGCAGATTGCGTCTTCCTGGATGAGCATGTAGCCACAGTAGACAGTCGCTTGCACTGTGTGAGTGACTTTCACACCAAGCGGGCATTTAAACAGTTTAGTACTAAAAATGTCTCTTTTTTTTAACGCTTTCTCCTTTAGATTTTATTTACATAAACTAAACACTGAAGTGAGAAACAAACAGCTTGTGTGTTGTCTGTCTTCAGCGTGAAACTATGAAGACTTCCGAGTGAAACGGCATATGTGATGTTTACCAGGCATTCAACAAGTGATTTAAAGTGGTTTTAAACCTATCATTTCTTTCAGTGCAAAATACACAAGATTTGCAACCAATCATTTCAACTCATTTATTTATCATTTTGTGTGTACTGGGGGAAAAGAAAAGATGCTGAATGAAGCCCCATCAAGGCTAGATGTCAAAACTAACCCTAACCGTTGACATCCTACGTATCTAAACACAATGTCTAACTACATTTTTCTATGTGTGGCCTTTGTGTGCTTGTGTTGTGGTCGTAGTTTCAGCTGGGAGTGCAGTGTGTGGGTGCTTTGTCTGCTGCAGCCAATGGTTTCCCCTCCCTACAGACTCAAATGTGGAGTTTATATTACCGAGGAAAGATTAAGTCTCTGTAAATCCACCTGCTTGAAAGGTGATGAATTGCAACAATAAGTTGGTGACCAACAGCACAAAACCTCTTGTTGGGTGGGTGATAGCTTTGCATTTGTATATGTGCAAAACAGCACCAAGAAATAGCTTAGCAACAAATAAAGAATGAAGCCTGGCAGCTACGGTAAAGTGTACTGTAAAAAAAGGAGCTTGGTAATTGTCAGTTGCCCATTAGGGAAATGGTATAACCAACATCTTGTTTCAGTGGTATTATTTCAAACCCTAATTTATTATATTTACTATGTCGCAACATCATACAAAAACCTACCTCAAACTGCTAGTAAATGGATGTGATAAGCCTAGCTTAACGTCTATATTTAATCTTTTTTTTTTTTTTTTACAAAAAACATACTTTAGTGTTCTCCGCTGGGATTCAGGAACGAGAATAACGGTTGACTAAACCAACATCTTTAACATTGTTAAAACTTAACCATTACCTGACATCAGATAAAAAGAAAAACGAATACTATGCTTGATTTAAAACGTGAATCATTTTAATGCCTTAAATTTAACACACTTCACGTTTTTATAGTGCAAAAACCTAGAAGCTATAACAGCTCTAAACGCTACCCCCACAACAGATCTCAAGCCTATGTCTAAATGCCTGTGGTGTAAATGGATCCAGATTGAGCTGGAGGTTCTCCATCAAAACTCCACCTCCTCCCTGAACCGTCTTGTCATTTAAGGTGATGACAGGGTAAAGAAAAACACACCTAGAAACGAATATAACAGCGGTGTCGAAATGTGCTGCTAATCAACCGTATGCAGTAAAGTTTCAAAATGAGTTTCCCCGGGCTGTTATCTGCTTGCTGAGCTATAATAAAAGAGGAAGAGAAACACCACAGAGCCCACAGACTCACGCCAGGCAAGCACAATCTATGACGTCAGCAAGTAGACAGGAGACAGTTTTGTAACCAAGCATCCGACAGAGGAAGGGGGAAATAAGACACAACAATCAGTTTAAATCTTCACTCTGTCACCCGCTGATTTAAAATAATTTCACAGAGGTGAGCCACCACTTTGCCATTATTTTTGGCTTATTCTCCCCGTATCAGGTCTGCATCAAATTTGGTCATAACCAGTGCAGACATTTTGATTTCCTACAGCGGGAAGTGCAGCAGCGTGACAACTGCTTCTGAATGGAGTCATTTTGCTCAGGGGTGGAACTGTGGATCAGGTCAGATCATAGACAGACTTTTGTGTTTGCTAAACTCTCACTGACCCCCCCCCCCCCCCCCCCCCCACACACACACACACACACACACACACTTTTTCCTTCCTTAACAAACAGACAAGATGGTCAGGCGGAAACCAAGATGTATCAGCACGACAGTGAATGAAGTGTAAAGGTTCAGCCAGGGAAAGGTCACTTTGTGGTCAACAAAATGCCTTCCCTCTCGACATCCAAAGGGAGTTCTCATTCTCAAATCTGCCGATTTAATTGAAAATTAAAATCCTTAAATAAGATCAATTGATTGCAACGCATATTTATTCTTAAACAGAGCAGGGGAGCACACTCTGCTTAGCTTTTTCACTGCCGTTTCCCGAATTTACTTTAGACATGGAGATTTTACAAGTGTCTTTAAATAAATCCCACATCACATTCAAAATATTTACACTGTCCTAAAGCCCTTTTAATTGACTTATTTAACATTATGTTTACTGATTAAACATGTAGATGGTGGCCAGCACAAAGTAGTGTGTAATTCTGAAACAGAAGGAAATTGATACATAGTTTTCAACCAAAAAAATCTGAAAAGCGTAGCAGTGTTTAAAGCCCCCTTTACTCAGCCACCCCTAAATAAAACCTAGTAAAACAATTAACCTTTAGTAGCCACCTTACTTGTAAATAGATACAAAATGCTTTGTAGTCAAAAAACTATGACGCATTCGTTCAGTGAAACATGGTGGCGGCAGCATCATGCTGTGTGCTTTTCTTCAGCAGGGGCAGGGAAGCTGTTCAGAGTTGGTGGGAAGATGGTGAAGCTAAACTTAGAGCACTGTAAAATCTTTGGTGTCTCGATGACTAAAGCTGGTAGCGATACGCGATAAATTACCTGGAGGTGTGATTGGAGTGAAAGATGGTTCTATGTTTTGTTGTGTCGGGGAGGTTTTTATTTGTAAAGCATAGAAAACCATCTATCCTCTTTCTTTCTTTTCAGAGTTCTTCGCTACTTTGTGTTGTTTTATCATACAAATCCCAAGGAAAGACACCAAAGCTTGGAGATATAACATGATATTATGTGAAAATCTTAGACACTTATGATATATATGGATGGATAAAAAAGACTAATGGTAAAATAATTAAACAGGCGACACCAGTTGTACCTTTAATGTCCACAGTGCTATCACTCTCTCGCTAATGACAAAAATACCCTCAAAATGTAATAATCTGAGCATTGTAATGTGTGCAAGCCTATGTGTTCTTTCTCTGGCATTAGAACTTAGTTCAAAACAAAGCTGTGGCCCAGAATTACCAAAAACATCATAGCCATAAACTCTTCAACTTGTTTTTTTAACCATTTTTCAGGAATCAGGATATTTGTGATTTCAATAGAACTATTCAGCTTTGGTCTGTGGCCCTGGGATCATATGCTCCCAGGTTGTGACTGAACTCTGGCTTTTAATGAAGTTATTTGTTTAATAACTTTGACAACTTCACTTGTTGCTTCAGTCTGTGCCTTTGTCAGACTGAACTCTTAAACCTTGTGAAGGCCAGATTCTGTGACATTTCCATTTGCCCCCACAGCTTGATCCAATTACAGTGTCAGAGGGTCAAAGAGATAAGAATCAGTTGGAATCAGTGAAACATGATTGGGTAGCAAGTATCAACTTGACAGACTTTGTATTTAAAATGTGATGTTTGGAAGCTGTTTGTTCACTTTAATGCACCAGTGCAGATCCAAAGTCCCGAGAAAAAAAAAAAAAACTAAAACGTCTCACTGAGCCAAAGGGCTGACCAATTGTACGATGATGTTGGAGGGCATACCATCAACATCTTTCCTCGTGCTACACAGCTAGGCCAGATCAACCTCTATTATATGTTCTCCTTTTTGGTCATTTCTGAGCACGTCCTTTTGTCGTACTGAGATCTGTTAAGGAAAATCCAACCTTCCATGAGAGTGTGCCTCATAAACAGTGCGTGATCAGGCCTAATGCCACTGCTTTCATCTTCCTCTTTCTCCCGCATGCAATGTCTGTAAGTCCATGCAACAAGTTGTGTACACAAACGAAGATGTTTTACAGCTGAAAACCTTTAGAGTGCATACGATAATGTATACTTACTGTAATGTGGGAGTCCTTTGGCTGCTCCCTTATTCAAGGGGTCACCACAGCAAGTCGTTACAACAGACGGTAGAGTTTTTACGCCGGATGCCCTTCCTGATGCAACCAGAATTCGAACCTAGGTCCCTCGTATCAAAGACATGACTGCTACACCACAAAGGGACTCCATACTTACTGTACTTTATTCCAGGACTCAGGTTCTTATCATCCATTTTTCTTTACAAAGGCCCCAGTTTATTTTAAATGGTGTGTCTGTACACAAATATTAGTCCAGCGCTCATCCAATTTAGCCTTCTTAGCAGAGTGGCAAGAAGGAAGCCATTGTTAAAAGAAAGGCATAAGAAGTCAAGTGCGGCAAAATCGTTCTGTTGGGTTGTTTTTCTTCAGCCGTGACAGGGAAGCCGGTCAGAGTTGATGGGGAGATGCAATCGTGCGTCGAGAGGTTGTTCCAGTCAGTTGTCCTATGCAACCTTTTGGTCAACTTTTGAATTTTTTGAAGTGTTTTGGAGCAAAAACGTAAGTAACACTTAACCCTGAATGCATCATCTGCATGATTAAACCTGGTAGTGGGTGCATCATGCAGAAAGCTAACACTTCACGTTACCCTGAGTATACCATCCTCTTCCCAGCTTCTCTGTCCCTGCAGCAGGAAAACATCCCCACAGCATGACGCTGCCACCACCGTGTTTGGGGAAGCTGCGTTCAGCATGATGTGAAACTGCCAGTTTTCAACCACGTAGCATTTTCCATTTATTTGCAAATAGGTGACTTCTAAAGAAAACTAGTTTCATTAGATATTATTTTTGGGCATGTAAGTAAAGGGGGCCGAATACAAATACACATAATGGATTTTGGAGTTATGTTTGTAAAACATTGCTTTTGCCGGGAAATGTGGCTGAACTGAAATCAGCACACTTTTGTTTTGCTTATACATTCACTTATTTTGTCTCAGTGTAGTTTGAATAATCTGGTTTTCCGCTTTCTAAATCTATAATTTCAAATTCTGATAAATTCTAGCTGTTCAAAGTCAAAAAACTGGGTGAAGCCATTTTTATCATCCATCTGTTAAAAAAAAAAATACATGTTTGGTGCTTTAGTTTTGATGTGACTCTGCCTTCCCTCTTTTATGTGATTCCTCTGAAACGATCAACGACACAATAGTTGTGGACGAGTACAAAGGATTAGCAATACTAATCCCTTGTATGTGCTTAGAAGCATGACAGTCTGGTTAAATCAAGGAATCACACAGGATGTTCTGGGGCCTCTTACTTGCTATAGACATTGAATTGACTTGAATGGAGTAGGATTCCTTACAGGAAGGGGTAGGGGGCCAGCAGAGCCCCTCGAGATCACAGAGGCCATAAGTGAATTACTCAGATCAGTGCGGCAGAGGGGGGCCCCCATTAGACTCCAAACTGTAACAGCTACAGGCAGCCACGCAGCAGTGTGTGGTGTGTTTGTGTGCAAACAGCCGGGTATAGTGTGTGTTTCGAGTGCGAGCAAGTATGAATAGACAGCCGGGGACTCCTGCAGAGGGAGCAGAAGCCTTTGTTGGTCCAACACTATTGTTGGAAGCTGTCGTGTGTAATTAGTGTCACAGCTACCGATTAGTGTGGCGCTCCGCCTCAGCAAGGGGAGCGCAGAGGGATAAGGAGGGAAGCAACAAGTACAGCAAAGCCCCCGGAGATTAGCTTGATATTAATATTATGGTGACACTTTAACAGTGCAGCAGTGCTACGAAACATGCTGACATTTCACATATTTTTTTCCTGTGCTGTTTATACAAGCAGACTATTTCCCATTACTCCAGATTAGGAATTTGCACCAAAACCCCCTTGACAACAAACACTTTGTTGGTCTTTACTCAAACATGGAGCATGGCTAACAGATTTAACCCCCCAATGCTTCATGTTAAAAGCATATTTCATCAGTTATTCAAAGGGTGTTTGGGATTTTTTTTGTAGTGATTCTCTGTAAAGGTATCAGTAGTTATATAAGTTCTCTGACCTTTGGTTGAAAGATATAATGTCCCCATTTGTTTCTAGAAACAGGAGGAAATCATCAGAGGGGTTGAAGATGCTACATCTACAGCTACTTTGACAGTTTTAGCTAGCCTCCGTCTTAGTTAGCTAGTTGAAGCTATTTAAAACAACTCCAGCTGAAAATGCTCATATGCTTGTAACAGAATGTGGTATTTAATGTCTATGCTTTCACAAGAGATCATTGTTACATTTGTTGCTATTTTTTCAGCCAAACCATGTTTATGTTACTTCTCTAAAGTATATTTAGTTGAGTCATTTAGCTGGATCATTGGTTTGCAGAAATGTACGTTCACTTTGTACTCAGAAGTTAGATTTTCTAAGAACTCCTTAAAAATAATCAATGTCCCCTGAAGTCTGAATTCCAACTAGGAAAGTCATAGCTCACCGAACAGCCCTGAGTTGAACCAATATGGCTGCTGATAACAAAGAATGTAGTGAAAGTTTCCAGTAGGGCTATAAGCTATGTATTTGCCGGGTTGGCTCTCATTAAGTGGCCACAGAGCTCTGTAAAAATATCTACGTGTGAAAATGGTCATGTTTTGTTTGAACATACATTTTAGAGAAATGTATTGTTATTGGCTTATTTTGTAGTTAGCACAGAAACAAACAGCAAATGCCACTACTTAGCTACCTGGGAGCAGAGCGCTCTCAAATGTGCCGTCATTCTCCAACCTCGGAGACAAATGGAGCACAGTAAGTCTGCAAAGAGTGGAGTTTATATTATGGTTAGGCCTACTGGTTGTCATTTGTACCATGGCATCAAAGATGGTACGGGTCTGTGAATTTCCAGGTGTCATAGTTATTTGAAAATTATCCAGACATACTGACAAGTCACGGCTAGCGGACATTGTTCGGCTGAAACTACAGAGAGAAAATTAACAACGGACTATTAAAGTGGGTGTTCTTGATATCTCCTAATGTAGTTTTGTGTCCTACAAATAGATTTTTTAAAAAAAAATTTTGAGTAGCTAAAATTAGCAAAAAACACTTGTTAGCCTTCCAACATGCAGCATATATTTTTTATTTTTTCTCATTGCAATGTGACATTGTTCTCCTAAAGTTAAGGGAACTATTACTCGGTTAACTTCTCAGAATCTTACATCAAATAATCCGAAGTGTCCCGTTAAGTTTCGGAACAGATATTTTAAATTTCACTTAAAAACATCGAAACTAAACAATTTCCCAGAATTTCCAAAATCTTGTGCCTTTTTAGAAGACAAATTCAAGAAATATATGTTTCACATTTAGCATTGACTGGTGACTCATAATATCCCAACATCAGTTCATTGTAACATGCCCAAATGAGCATGGCTGCCAGCACAATAAACTCATGGGTGTCAATTGTGCAGTCTGCCTCCGACCAAAGTCGGCGAAGGGATATAGGACCCGCAATGCGTCCGATGAATGAATTGTGACATTGCTGCACTGTTAGGAAACTGGGAAACTTGGTAGAAAAAAACTTTGATATTGCAAAGTTACAGTCAAACAAAGAGGAGAAATTGTAGCGGACTGACCATGATTATTTATTGCTCTATAAACAACCGAAAGAATGAAAGAGATGAAGCACCTGCTCTTGACTTCTTCTATCATCTTCACTGATAAAGATCATGTTGGTTTTTTGTAGTGAGCAACTGACGAAGCAGCCTCGCCACATTTAACACATGCACTCACTGTCATCCGCCTGTGTCTGCATGCTGGTTTCATCCGGCTGGTTTCTCTGTCTGTCACCCCATTTATCTTAATTAAAGCACGCTTCAGTGTGCAAAAATGGTTTGGGCCAGGCCCCTGCTGCTGTTTCTCTAACGTAAATCGATATGTTTCCATACGCTTGGAAAGATCGCTAACCAAAGTGGCCTCTGACCCGATACAGCTCAATATGCTAAGTAACGTCAGCCAGATGAGGTCCCCTTTCATCTGCATTTTGATAAGGAAGGGGGGGACAACAGGAAATAAATTCAGTCGAGTGAAAATAGTTCCTCAGAGCATGTCACATGAAGTTAAGAGTTAGCCGAGGAAGCTTCGGGGGTATTGTTTTATTTAAGCTCGGAGATGCACGACCTAAGTTGAATGAATGCTAATGCAGCTTCATAGGCAGATACTGTTGTGAGATAGGAATAAAGTAATTAAAGAGGACAAGAGAATGTGTTTGAAAGGTTTTTGTGTGCTTTCCACTGGCTGGCAGGCCTTTGCTGCTCTCCCAGAGCAGTTTGAACTTTCCATGAACTCCTGCTCTCCCAAATTATAATCGAGTGAGTGAGCCACACAAAAATGTTTATTTTTTTCTAGGCTAAAGAGAAACGAGAGAGCAGATGGACAATTCCTCCTTATCAAGAACAGACAAACAAATGCACACACTGTCTTGTTCTTGGCCCTGGAAAATGAAGACGAAATGAAGCTTACAGCAGCGGGGTAGACTCTGATTCGTCAGCGCTCAGGTGCATTGTTACTGGGGGCAAACATCTCAACCAGACAGACAGGTATACATCGAGATCTGCATGTCTCTGCTGAGAGCAGAAGGAGTGAGGGAGTGAAAGAGAGAGACGGCGAGGCAGTTGCGTGACATGCTCTTGTTATAGCCCTCCAGCCTCCAGGCAGTAGTTGTTAGCCAGCAGAAAAGAAGGTGTACATTTAAATGTTTTACAGTAAACAGAGTTCCACACTGGATTTTATTCAAGATGCGCATCTTTTGCTGTGTGCTGACGTATGCATGCGCGCGGCTAATATAAAAACAAATGAATACATCCTCCTCCTCCTCAGACACTTTTATATCACACATTCACCAGGGAATGACTCCTCCGTGCATATGTACCAATACTCAAATAAAGAGAAAAGTGTTTGGCGATATGTCGTGGCAACGTCATGTTGGAAACCACCGCAGTTATGCAGGTAAAAATTCCCTGGAAGATATTTCATATTAGGCAGTCTTTTCTTTTTTTTTTATGCGTGTACACCCAGTCAACTGCGAGCGAGCACTTCACAAACATTTTCAGCAGCCAAAGACCCCCACAAGGAGAAGTAGTCGGAAAATCTCTCCAAAAGTTTCTGAGTGTCTTAAATCGCAGTTCAAGTGGAAAAGGAAGAAAAACATTGAAAAAAAATTACCAAAGGTACGATGGAGGAGATGGCTTTATTAAAGACACTCTTGCAGTTTATTCTAGTTGCCTAAATTTAGCCAGTGAGGATAATTATTTAGTTCAATTAAAAGAAATGTTTTGGTGTTGCTTTATCTGTATCATTTGGACGATTCACCTCCAACACGGATACTTGGGCTCAAGGTGTACCAAGATTTTAAAAAGTTAATGTTTCAAAATAGAATACCTTTTGATCCAGGGCTGGGTTTGGGAGGAGGTGGTGGGCTAGAGCCAGTTTTGCTACTCTAGCCATAAACTCATATACATGCATTTTAAAATGTATACCAGAGTACACAGCTTCACAAGCAGAAATAATATTTTTTTCAAAATAAACTTTGTGTTTGTCCTTTCTAAAAAAGGTTCTTATGAAAATAGTATAAAACTAGATGTTCATCCATAAAAGCAAAAGATGCCAAATGCCAACCATCACTCTTATGAAAGATGTTTGAAAACAGTTGGCAAACTTAACAAGCTGACTGCAGATTCTACCGGAGCAGATAGCCACGATAGTAGGCCACCGAATATTAGCTTGTGAGACCTGTGTAACTCTATAAAGAGCAGAATGGCAAAAATGTATAATCTTTTGTAAAATATGTGCTTTTACTCAAACAAACCTAGTCTGAAATGTACATATTTCTCTTTATATTGTTGATTTAGTCTAAAATGTAATTGGTGGCATTATTATGAGTGTAATAGTTGATGTGTTATATTATTTTAGATGGTGTTTTTCTGATAAATATAAAAACAACTAGATCAGATTTTGTAAATATTTTGTCGAGAAACCGTGGGGGTTCTATGCGGGGCCATCATACTGCGATAGTCTCACACATCTTTATTGCCATCACTGCTGCCAACAAACTCTATAAGTTGTTTACATCCATGCTGTCATTTGTCTTTTTATTCTTGTAAATTAGCTTTCATTATTTTTAATGCATGCACGTTTTGTACTTTTTTTTAAATACCCATACTCAGTTACACATTTCTTTAATATGTGGATGCTATTTTTAATAACTGTACAGTGTTTTTTCTTACATTGTAAGTTAGACCTTACTGTTAAGTCTCTTTTGTTTGTATCTGCTTGCTTCTATTTGTGTTTCACTTTGTTGCTGGCATCTGAATTTCCCCTCCGAAGGACAATAAAGGATATTTCTTTTCTATTCTATTCTATTCTATTCTATTTGTCTACTACATGTGTAGGTTTTAAAACATTCTAGCGAGAGCCGATGATAGACTTTTTGTTGTGTTTTTTAAAATTACACTTCATATGCTTTCATTGCATACACTCAAGCTGACACCTTTTAATCCTCCAAAGTGTCAGATCTTCATGCTGAAGCCAAAACAAACCCCCTTTTATTCTGTTCCTGCAACCATTTTACTACAACTGCTGTCAGAGCTCACTCTGACAGCAGTTAGCCAACAACTCAGCTGTCATCCTGTTTCAACTTAAACAACTGAGACGACACATGTTTCTCTGCAGACTCTCGCTTTAAATGACATTTCTGACAGTTTGCCACGTCAACTCTACCGTGCACAACAGTTTAATTGCGATCAAGGATCACGGCGAATGCATTTGCTGTCGTGATGGATTCTACGTGCTTGTGACCTTATTAGGAGAACCGTACTGCCATAGGTGGCAGCCCCTTAGACCCTTTGCAGAGACTAACGCTGATCTAATTCATCAAGAGCGGGGTCGCGACCTCTGACAGATGGCGCATAGCAGCGAGCAGAGGGATCAGGTCAGATCATCATATCAGGTGCTTGAGCTCAACATGGTTGTTGAGCCTAAATAAGGGACGGGGGGGGGGGGGGGGGGATTAATCTGGTGACAGAAGCAAATATGTTTAACAGCATGGAAAAGAGCGGGAAAGAGAGAAAGAGATGTTGAAGGGAGACGTTGCGCTCCGTTTCTGTCCCCCAGGACCTCGTTCAAATTGGTATGTTGCAGAGACAGCGCTGTTAAACTGAATTTAAACAGCTGCTGGGTTCACCCACGGCGACACTTATACACACACACACGCGCACACACACACACACACACACACACACACACACATACCGAGGCCCTCCCCGGCTGCAAGTTTGCGTGCGAAGGGGTGAAACTCTCAGCGCTAATGTGCCAGGATTTGTTTTCATCATCAAATTGCAAATGTTTTAAATATGCATCACATGTGCATACGCGCACACCGCGCGGGTTTATCCGGCTGGAGCCCTGACAGTCTAATCCCTGTTTTCATACCGAGTCATTTGTCAGATGTAGCACTGGTAGTGGCTTCGACCTGCGTTTGTTTTCACACAGCACTCGCCTTTTAAGTCATGTTGGATCTTTTATTTTATTTTTTGACACACGATAAAACGAACCCTAATTTGTACTGTGGTTGTTGCTCCAAAGTAATACATGTGCGGCGTGGGATAGTTAGCCGAAGTGCAGGAAGATAATTGAGAGTGTCGTGTTGGGGAATATTTGCTGTCTTTAATCGAAATGAATCTTTTCGTTTGGTAATTGATTCTAATCATGTCACAGAATGACAATTTTCTCTGAAACTTATTCTCAGCTGCTTTTAACCAGATACTGCTGCCTCAGGCTTCGCAAAGAACAAGCAGCAGTGTCAAAACAATGTGGCAGTCAGTTAACCGTGGAGAACAACAGAACCATAATCTCGTCTTTCCGCTCGCTTTACAAAAGGAGTCTTGCTCAGGATGTCGCCGCGTTGTTCGCCAAATTAAATGTGTCGCCGCTGTCGCGCTGAGGTGTTATCCCGTTTCTTGCTGTCAAACATTCGCTCGGCCTAGCAGAGGTTTTTGACAAGAAGAGGTGTTGATATGACAGCCCTGCAGTGCCTGGGTAAATATAGCAGCCAAATCAAAGCGGAATCACATCCACTCCACGCATATAGCTGTCACCTGTGAAACCAGAGCTACCATCATCTGATAAAAAAAGAAATTTAATACAAGAAGATTTTAGAATCCGATGCATGGTTTTTTTCAAAACTTTTGCTGGGAAGCCGTACAATGCAGAGAGGTATGTAAAAGTATTTAAACGCCTTGAACTTTTTCACATCTTAGTCACGATGCAACCACAAACCCCACATATTATGTGATAAACCAACACATAGCATTGCTTAACGATGCAGTGGAAGGGGAAGGGTACAAAACCTGTTGGTTTACACTTGGTGTAACTTAATCTGAATATAAATCTACGAACATCTCATAGAGCTCGGTGCACAAGAAGGGCAAGGAGAGCAATAATCATAGAAAAAGCCAAGGGGCCCACTTTGAAGGAGCTGCAGAGATCCACTGCTCAGGTGGGAGAGTCCACCGACAGAAGAGCAGTCACATGCTCCACAAATGGAAGAGTGGCAATAAGAAAGTCATAAGAAGTCCTGTGGCAGCATCATGCTGAGGGATGCTTTTTTGTTTCAGCTGGGGCAGCGAAGCCTGTCAGAACTGAATGGAAGACGGATCGAGCTAAGCACAGGCTGCTGCTGCAAGGAACCCTGTTAGAAGCTGAAAACCACTTGGACTTGGCAGCGGTTTACCTTCCAGCAGGGCAAGAACCCTAAACGTACAGCCAGTGCTACTATATAGTGGTTTAGATTATGACATATTTATGTGTTAGGATGACCTAGTCAAAGTCCAGACCTAAACCCAACTGAGAATGTGTGGCCGGACATGAAAGTAGCTGGACTCCATCCAGCCTGGTACTTTTGCAAAGAAAGATATAAAACAATTCAGTCTCTAGATGTATAAAGTTAGTAAAGGCATACCTCGTTTAGCTATGTGACCACAGTGTTTTATTCACTGTGAGAAAGTTTCATATTCACTGATTTGAATTATTGAAGGGGGATTTGGAATGTATGTAACTGACCTTGAATCTGTTTGTATAATTGTATTGAAATTACTTTTTTTTGTAAAGTGCCTAGAAACGAGATGAATTAAAGTGGTTTTCTATAATCTACTGAGAAGTAGATACTCTAAGGAAATGCGGTTATGTTTCTATAAGAAGTAACCAGCAGGAGGTCACTATTGTCTTTTATGTTTTACACGAGTCAACGGGGATGAGAACCTCAGTCCAGGAAAATAAGGCATATGTTAAAATATTTAGATCATAGTGCACCGTTAAATTAGTGTATCAGATTTAAACGGAGCGTCTGTGGTGCAGTCGGCCAAGTCTGCGTCTTTATACGGGGGATTCCGGTTGGGTCAGGAAGGGCATCGGGCATAAAACCTCTGCCAGGTCTGTGTGCAAGATGTAATGACTTGCTGCGGCACCCCCTGCCTAAGGGTGCAGCCGAAAGGACTCACACATCTAAGATTTGAACATATTTGTTTTCGTTCTCATAAGTAAAAAAAAAAAAAAAAAAATCGTTATTAGCTAGAGAAATCAACTGATAGTTTCCATTTTTTACATCCCATCCCTTCAAATTGTCATCATTTACCCTGAAAAACAAATATAATTTATCCAATAAACTCCCTAAAACCCATGTGCTTTTGATGATTAGCATTTTTAACATTATTTTGCTCAATAGAATACATGTTGTAAAAGCGCTCTGGCCAAGAGAGATCCCAGTAATTCAATTTCTATCTGTCTGAGAGAGATTGATCAACTAAAGTAAAGGCAGGAATTTGTCCAAGCCGTTCCATGTAGTATAATGGGAAAACAGAAGATCAGTGGAGACTCCCTCCTTGTGACTCAGAAACTGGGGGGGGGGGGGGGGGGGGCATAATAACATCTTTGTGGCCTTTTGAAGTCGCATCAGGCCCGTTTCCCACATACAGTAAAGTACAGGCTGTCTACTGGCCTCTCGCCATTCAAAGGCCACATTCATGAAGGCACTGCCCTCCCTCGCAGAGGGCAATTGGATCCACCAGATACCCATCCCCTTGTCACGCAATGTTGTGTAAACCCGGGGAAAATGACCTCAACGTGTCCCTAAACGAGTTAAAGGCGAAGATGCCGCACACGCTCACATGTCTCAGGCATGTTAATGTGGTGGTACTTTTAGAAATCCTCAGCCTCGCGCATGCTCATACGCTGCAAATACTGATTCTCCTGCCTCGGCCTGCGTCTCTATCTGGAGCTTATGTTGCTGGTGGATTTCTTTGCAATACCTCACAGATCATCTTTCCCATCTGTTCACAATGTAGTGTTTTTATTTTATTTTATTTTATTTTTAAAGTGGGCTGAGTTACTATTCGCCCTTTGTAGGAAACAACTCTAAATACCTTAATATGGTTCACCAATGTTGCATTTGCTTAGCTTTAGTAAAAATTCCCAATCTAATTAATTTTGGATACTGGAATTAAGACAAATTTATATAAGTGTTAAAGATCGAGGAAAAACGAATGTTCAGCACGAGCTAACGTCTCTCCTATGGCACACATGACTTGTCTTTTGTTTTGTTTTGCTGTCCCTGGCCTCATTAATCTCCTTCAATCCCATTTCGCTAGTCGAGCCGCCACACCTTAGAGTCAAGTGTCGGGCAACCCCGGCCTGACCGCGTCTGTAGCTGCTTCAGCTTGCTTCCTACTTTCCCTTTTGGCTCACTCTGTTTACTTTATTTCTATTTTAGCCACTGACTCTAGAGCTTTTTCTCGCTTTACTTCACCCATCGACTCTCAGCATGTTTCATGAAATGTCTCTGATCAAGAGATACGTAGAAAAGGAAGACTCCGCAATGAGGTCAACATGTCACGCTAGCCTTAACGCCATGAATAATTTGAACAGAGCGCCGTGCTTTAAAAAAGGTCAATGGGGGTTGTGAGCTAAAGAGGAGCTGTCTGAAATAAAAGCAGAGCGAGGGAGGAAAAAAGAAAAACAGCCTTGCATAATTCATTGGACCGTCACAACACCAATTCCCCATTCCTCTACTGTTGGATCAACATTGTTATAAAAATGTCAGATGGGCCAATTCATGTAGAAAAGGCTCGAGCTTGACCTAATTGGCAGAGCCATGTGATCGCTGATGGCGCTGAGGCAGTGGAGGCTGCTGCGGTAGACAGTTAATTATGCCGCTGATTTTCCAGAAGCGAGAAGTCGTCTGCAGAAAGACTACATGTATTTGAATCACAAGAACAAGATGAGACAAACTTATTGTTACATTTTAAGGAAACTAAGAATCAACCTTTTTTTTTTTTTTTTTTTTTGAGTTCACAAACAAACGATAATCTGTAAGCAGCATAGAACAATTTCACGTTGGACAGGTTCATATATTATATTTTGTTTCCTAATTCAAAGTAAGGGTTGAAATACAAATTTTTTGTGTTTTCATAAATATAAGGATAAAGGTTTCATAAATCTCACATTGTTTTTAATGAATCTTGGTTCAGTGTAGAATCCTCCACTTCCAATGCAAACGATAGTATTTTGGAAGTTTAGCACGGATGGGTAGAGATGTTTTTTGTCAGACAGAGTAAAGTCTAAAAAAATCTATTTTTGTCCAAAAGAACACCATCTAGTCTGCTTACACCACTGCTTTCATTTAGAATAGAAATGCATTCAACATTTATCCTTTGATTTTTTTTTACATTTAATTCAATATGCAAAAAACCTTTATGAGCTGCTTTAAATTATTTTAAGTGATGACGCCTAATATTTACACCATTAGAAATATTCATAGGCAGTAATGTTTAAAGAAAAAATAATAGAAACACCTGTTTAATATTGCATTACTAAATGATACAAAGTCTTTTTTTATTGCTGTACTTTACGTTGTCCACTCCTTCACTGTATATTTGACTATATACAGTTTATACGGGTTTTCTACTTCTCACTCTGACTCAGAAAATTGGTTTTAAAGCAACATTTTAATTTTTTACACAATTTTGAGAGCATGCAATAAATTACAGCAGAATGTGCAAGTCACAGTGTAGCAAGAAAGTGACAATGTTGAATCTCGGAATGAACGATAGAGGTAGTGATTTTAAAGGAGATAGCTACAACTTTAACTCCTCCCGGCCAGTAGGTGGCGCACTACCGCTGACCTTCACTGTTTCCAACTCTTCCTTGTAGTGGTTGCCAGCCGGTTGCCAGGTCCTTTGGTTAGCATTAGCACATTTAACTTAGCTGTCCAGGAGGAAAGGGAAACCGCTGCGTGGCTTCTGAGCCCCTTTGCCTCCTTAAGTCGGCACCAACACTCAAAAGCTTGACCAATGTTCACCCTCGTTTTGCTTCTTTTTTGGTCTGCTTGAATCTGAGAAATGTAACAAAGAGAAGAAGCCATTTCTCAGCTCTATCACGGAGCTACTAAGATCTGGCAACGATCTGGCAACCAGAAGTAAATATTTATATATTTTGGCCCCATCAATATTTATAAAACAATTATTTGTATATTGTATTTATTTTTCAGTAAAATTAATACTTTTATTCTGCTCCACTCTAGACGTTCTATGGAGGAATAATTATGAGGGAGAAAATTTTGGAGGTTGTTAAATTTGTGTGGCCGTTAAACGACCCACCTTCAGTTGATACAGCATCTAGCTGGAGAGACATTTATAGGGTCAAAATGATCATATTACAGTCAACAAGGACAAATTGTTTAGAACCATGAACAACCCATAATATGCAAACATGCCTAAGGGATATATCAAAAACATCCTTTCACAGTAAAACACTTGTCAGAACTGAAGACTTTAAACTTATGCACTTCCTTGCTTTTTATTTCTAAATATATGAGTTAAAGATTGCTAAAAAGAATCAGGTCTTCAAGTCATAAATATTTAGAGCCTCTCTCTTTTTGCAATTTAAGTGTGACTCGGTTTTGACTCTCAAACGTCAGTCTGAATCTCTGAAACCATGCCGACTAGAAGCTTTGAAGCACATGGCAACTTTAGCGTCATTAGCAGCTAACAGCTAGTCAAAGTATTCTTGCAGTGCTTGGGGTCTCTTTTCATTCATTGTTTTTAATTTTTCATTTCTTTCTACTGAGGACCCCAAAGTGCTGACAGACAAATAATTTGAAATGTAGTGGAAGCTTCTTCAACACTTATCAATGCTTGTAGCTAGCCCAGCATGCAGTCTTTTTTACCCAACTCTGTCAACACAACAGAACTACTCAAGATCTACTTCCTATTTCACTTCAAAATAAGACTCGCTTATACAGATACCGGCTTAAAAGAACTCACCTTCATATCCGATGCTCGTTACAATAGCTGATGCATACATATTTCACCAGACTAACGCACACACCAAGAGCATCTGGATAGCACTTTGTGAGATTTTACTTGGACGAGAAATATTGAGGAGTAATAACATCAGGAGATTTCGTGCCATGAGATTTTATTACACTCCTAGTAATCAGTTTAAGAAAAATCACAAAATCTGATGAATAACTTCTTGCAGGTTACAATAAGTTTAATGTTATGTTTTCAATTGCCTAGACACATCGTCTGCTTTTTTTGTCTAAATAAAATGCACTCTTAGAATTAGCATTCAGCCTGCAGAAATAAGTAAAAGCAGCAAAGCAGAAGTCCACTCATATTGCGGTCTGTCAGAACAGCTAATAGATTTTCTTGTAACTCCTCCCATGTTTGCAGTCAGCAGCTGGATGGATAGCAGAGACAAAACACCTGCCAAAAGCCTTCAGGCCTGAGCCTTCAGCTTTGGCAAGCCTCTCCTCCCTGCTACTTCAAGTCGCTCCTCTTCTCATGAACCCTTCTCCTGGCCAAGCTCTCTGTCAATTTCCAGGCCATATTGAGACCGTCCCGTGGCCCCCACTCGCCTGCTGGTGATGTCATCATAAATAACACAAACTTCTCCTTTGATGAGTCGGAAAATCTCCTTTTAGTTTGTAAGGAATGATTGTTCACTATGTGTAGGGGAAATATAAATAAAGTCTGCTTTGAAGTAGGTAGCGTTTGAGGGGGTTCCTCAATGATAATAAAAATGTTAACCTTTGCACTATCATTAAGAGAAATGAAAGAGCTTTAAAATTACCAGCGATATAAAATACAAATAGATATAAATGTAATTAGTTTCATATTTTGAGGTGATAATTTGTGGGTAATAGAAATAGCATGCTATGGTATACCCATGGTGTGTGATAACATTGAGGAAAAATACCACACTTTCATGCTATCATGGTTCTAACACAAAAAATTCAAACAAAGATGTTCACTTCATTATTTAACAGCTTTGTTTTAAAATAGAAAAGCAACATTCGTCCCTACAGCTGCAAAAAATATTGCAACATAATGATTACTATAGTTCTAATATTGCTATCCATTAGGGAAATTTATTGGTGTTTTGATACAGAAACTTAAATAAAAAAATAAATCAACCAGATTTTCTGTTGGGTTTCAAGTGCATGTTGGCTGTCCTCTTTCAAT
The DNA here is from genome assembly GCA_037039145.1 of Fundulus diaphanus. Lineage (NCBI taxonomy): Eukaryota > Metazoa > Chordata > Actinopteri > Cyprinodontiformes > Fundulidae > Fundulus > Fundulus diaphanus. The sequence goes on from CM073137.1 coordinate 34,487,218, forward strand.
AAAGCTTTTTATTTTTAACAGAAAACATTTTGTTTTAAATAAGCAAGCTTATCAGGAGCCACCTTCCACATCTTCATTCAGTGTTAATGCACACTTAGCTAGTTGCATACAGCGATAAGATAAGGGATATTTTAGCTATGGGGACATTTTTAATGGCTATTTTTTAACACACACTTGTCACAAGATTTTGCGATATACATCGTGTGACTCAAACACAAGAAAGCTTTGTCTTCACAAAGCTACACGCTAAGACGAGCTCACTGGGCCTTTAAGACGCAGTGGTTATAAGAGACGTATGCAGCTCCAGGCGTAGTCCTAAAGCTTTAAAAAGTGTAATTGAAGGTGCTACATGAATGCAAGGTAACATTTTTATCAGCTTTACAGTTTAGTTAATTTGAAAAAAAAATTAACAATTAATTTAGCTTAAAATTGGTTCTATAAATGCAACTTTTATGAAAAAAATGTTTTTTTTTTAAAGATAATCTTTTACAAAATCTTTTCTAGATTAATATCACCATAAAATTAAACTAAGAAAAAAAATTATTTGAACCTATAAATTGACCAACTTCTAAATTTGCTTTTAAACCAAGCTTTAAGTGTATACTTAAAAGATAGGGAAACTCTCAAAATCCGAGCTCGTTACAAGATATGAACAACCCTGGAATTTAAACGGGGTCGTTTTATGTAAGGACAGCAGCATACTTGTGTCAGACTTTCAGTTTGCGTCAGTGATAATATGAATAATCCCTTTGTTTCTATGGCCTCTTAAGTTCATTCATAATCAGCGACTCGTACTTTCTTCCTGCCCACCATTTCCTCCTCATCTGGCCCCCCTGTCAACCCCACTTACTGTAGTTTCCCCCTCGGGGTCTCAGGTGATGAAAGGGTGGGAGCGGCAACTGGACACTTCCTGATCAAGACAGGAGAATGTAGGGCTCTGTCTTCTGAATGCTGGAGCAACCTCTACCCTTCACCACCGTGTCAGAAGCACACAAACACAAAGAGGGATGCTGCAAGGCAAAAAAAAAAAAAGCATTTGTTGTAAAGCAAACTTTTGCGTAACCTGGCAACGGAAGAAGATTAAAATGAGATTCATGCTGGATATTAAATGAACAGGCACACTGGCACTGTAGAAATATCCTTTTTTTTATTTGCCCTCATTAAAAAAATATTATTTGCTGTATTGCAAAGACGGTATTATATAGTAAAATATTGGTGTAGCAAAAGTCAAAATCATAAATGATTTAGCTGTCGGTACAGTTCCTTGCTTCTTCAGCCACAGGTTACTCTTGTGTCAGCGCTCCGAGCACCAAGAGCCAAAAATAGACCCGCGACCCTCAAAGAGCAGAGTCTGTAACATGTTGTGGAGGCTTGGAGAAAGACGCTCACTGTCTCTTTAAGACTGGCTCTTCTGTAGCACAGCATAGTATTGGGGTGTGTGTGTGTGTGTGTGTGTGTGTGTGTGTGTGTGTGTGTGTGTGTGTGTGTGTGTGTGTGTGTGTCTGTGTGTGTGTGTGTGTAAAGCTGACTGAGCAGGCAAACAGTTGCGTGACTACTGCAGACGAAGCTGTGACCTCAGAGAAGTGGTTATGAAAACGATCTGTTGAAGCGGGCAGAGGAAGAGTGAGTAAAGGGAGGGAGAGAATGAAAAAATGCAGGGAAAGGGAGAAAGAGAAAAAGAATGAAGGAAAACTTCATTTCCTTCCTACAGTTTGCTATCACTGAATAAAATGTTTGCACGCTGACTATACTGTCAGTCAAACACAGCGTGCGGTCCACTTCTTGCCCTGTCCTGTACGACAAACCCGCGGGGAGACGACATTAAAGGCCCGGTTCCCACTGCCAGGCAGACGGCATGCTTGCACAGAGGCAAAACAAGCAGGAGAGGTGAAAAATGAAGAAAAAAAGAAAATCGTTTCAATACCACTGAATAGTATTGATGGATAGTAAACAAATGTGTACGGTGACAATGACTGTCCTAAATATCAACGAAAGGCTTCAGCCTGTTCACGTACAGTCAGACAGAGGACACAGAGCCCTTACTGTAAGGCCGGTCACAATTATTGCATAACTGTCTGATAGGGATTATTTTCAGCAGACTTCACGACCATATGCAGACAGAGACAAGAAAGTAAAGAGCATCAGCAACATGGTCACTGTGACCAATTTTAAAAAAGGATACTGGAACCATGCTGGAGTACACCAGCGTTTTATGTGAACAATAAAACGTAAGTTGAATTATTTTAATCTTAGTTTAATTTAGTTCTTTATATACATATGTATGTACATAAATATATATATATATGTGTATATATATATGTGTATATGTGTATGTATATATATATATATATATATATATATATATATATATATATATATATGTATATATGTATATATATATATATATATATATATATATATATGTATATATGTATATATGTATATATATATATATATATATATATATATATATATATATATATATATATATATATATTTCTCTTTTTGTCTGTGAGACTCTAGGTTAATAAGCAAAAGCAGCGTATTTAGCCAAAAAATGTTTTTTTCTGTGATCAGTTAAATAAAAAAAAATTAAAAATAGATAAATCGATAAACAAATAAGTAAATAAATAGTTAAAATTTGCATCACTGTTGCACAGAGATACACTAATGCAGAAGTTGAGGAATTTTTCTTTATTTGTACCAGAAGCGATTACAGTGAACAAAGACGGTGCTTTTCTATGGTTGACGGCTGTTTTTTCATACAAAACATTAAAATGAAATTAAAATGTACTCAAAAGTGCTGCAACACAACTATTCAAACTTCTTGATTCTATATTTTTTCATATGAAGGCAAGTTTTTATTTTATTTTGTGTTATTTCAGTTTTACTAATCCATATTTGTTTTGTGCAGATTTTCATCCTTACAGTGAGACTGTTAAAAATCTAATTTTCTTTTTCACTCGTTATACTCTGAGAGTAGGTTGACACAATTAAACGAGTAAACAGGACCACAACAGCTAACTCTGTCAATAATTGTATTACATACTTACACAGTTTGTGTACACGATTTTGGATGCTTTCTGTGATTAAAAAATCTTTATAGATCTTTATACATTGACAAAAAAAAAAGATGTATAATGTTTACGCTTCTAAAGCTCAAAAAAAAGAAAGACGATGAATTTGGCTTTGTCCCATTCTGTTGATGTTTTACATCTGAATTTTTTTTAATTGGGACATATTAAAGCTTTAATGGTGAGCATAATTATATGAATAAAACCAGCTTGATAGAAGTATTTACTGGACAAAATGAAATGTCTCATACTTTAATTTCAGTTGTGTTCAAATTACCTTTGTTCATATTTATACTCTTATTTCTTCTATACTTGCCGTTGAATTAAAGAAAGACTTTTCCTATTTCTTTTTCAGTAGTTGTCGCAGTTCAGTTGAGTTTAATGTGCCTCTGCTTGCGTCCATCTATAGGCAGGATTCCTTCATCCTTACTTCGTTTGACATTGTTCAGGTACACAGGTCCCACCGCAGATGTGCTTTTAAACATGTTAATTTAAAACAACAAAGATGCAGTTTCCTTTCCTAAAACGGCAAAAATAATAGCAAACGTTTATGCGGGGCAGAAAAAAAGGTGCAGCCTGAACAAATGGGACAGAAGCAGAAGTGTATCAGTGTTTGGTGGGGATTGCGTGTGAACAGTAATGCCGGCCTTCAAAGAGCACAGTGGAGCACATTGTATCCATGCATGAGTCGCTCAACAGGGACAGCGGTGGGACAGAGGGAGGGAGGGGGGGCTCCAGGACCAGCCCTGATACAGAGAGAGGACGGAGACGGAGAGGAAGGCTGAATGAGACTCTGTCATGACAATTCTGATCTTTGTTTTGAATCAGGTTCGCAGCTTTCACACTTGCGGTGTGAGACGAAGCGCAGTCCCGGCCCGGCAGTCACCGCGCAGGTCCCACGGCAGGCAAAGTGGAGCCGTAGGAACACAGCGGAGCTGTGTCGAAACATTATGCTGCTTGTTACCGCTGTTACAGTACGATTGAGTTTAAAAATAGATTCACTGTGTTTGGCAATGGAGAAATAAAAGTGGAAGAAAATAAATGACAGACGGAAATCAAGCTGAGGCTTATGCTCTGTTATTCGGCACAAAAGCAGCCCTGCCAGTAGGTATTACTGAATTACACAGCCTTGTAAAAGCATTCAGATTAAACTTTTTCACATCTTGACACGTTACAGCCACACACTTCCGTTTATTGTTATTGGGGCTTTACATGATTGACCAACATAAAGTAGTGCAGTAAAATGGAGGATTAAGGATGCATGGTGTTCAGAGTTTTTTTTTTTTAATTTCAAATAGAAATCTGAAAATGTTGCAAGCATTTGCATCCATGTCCCTGGACTTAAATGTGTTGTAGAGTTTCCTTTTGTTGCAGTTACAGCAGCTGGTCTAATATGTTTCTACCAGCTTTGCATATCGACAAACTCAAATTTGTTTCCTTTCCTCTTTGCAAAAAAAAAAAACCCTCAAGTTCAGTCAGATTAGACAGGGAGCCTCTGTGCGTGCATCCATTTTCAAGTCTTGCCAGAGATTCCTCTAGTGGATTTGGGTCTTGGCCATTCTGCATTTGATCTAAACCATTCCACCGGCTGTAGCTGCGGGTCATTGACCTACTGGAAAGTGAACTTCCACCTCAGCCTCAAGGCCTTTGCAGCCTGAAACAGGTGTTTCCCAGGCTTGTCCTTTATTTCTCTTCATTCATCTGTTTCCATACCTGCTGAGGAAAAGCATTCCCACAGCATGATGCTACTACCACCATGTTTCACCACTGGAGCGGCGTGTTATGGCTGATGTGCAGCGTTCACCTTGTATTTAACTGCGTCAGTGCAACATTCAACTTTGATCGGCCTTCTTCTCCCTCCTGAAGAAAAGCGACCCCAAAGCATGATGTTCTCACCACCATGTTACAGGGCTGGGGTTTGGGGAACATGTATGGGATACAGCAAAGCTAGCATGTGCAAGAAGGTACTCAGGTCAGATTACACCAAAACTGCACGCTTTAATTGCTTAATGCACAGCGCTGTACTCACAAGTGAGGAGATTTATGTTTGGGTATCAGGGTAAAGGAAGCTGCACCCAACAACTATCAGATGAATACTTGTATAAATGGTTAAACGTCACGCGCTATTTTCCTCACGTGTCAAAACGATGCAGTGCTTTGTGTTGATGCATTGCTTAAAATCCCAGTAGAATGAATGGAAGTTTAAGGCTGTAACATAACCATATATGGACGTTCAGGATTTAGGAGGACCCTTGACTTCAGTTCTACGTATTTTGTTGATCCTTTGTTCCCTGCTTGACTACACATTAAATTAATACCTAAACTGTATCCATGCAAGCTTAGCTGATGACGTAAAACGCTCCAGTCGAATCATTCGTCAGAGATAATCTTCAACCTTTGGCTTTAATGACAATATGTCTGCAGCAGCAATGAGGTCTTCCACACACTTACTTATTTTTTTCTATATGTTATATTATTTTATATAGATATAGATGGTTATATTTCTACTATATATTATCTATATATGTATGTATATCTATATTTACTTGAGGTGATATAACGTTTTTTTGAAGAAATGTGCAATCAGAGCCAAACTCAGATCCCTCTGATAAAGCTTTAAAATCCAGTCTTTTTGTCATTACTGCCTCACACGAGTCTTCAAGTATAAACAGCTGATCTGGCTCCAATTAAGTTGGTACTATTTGCAGCAGAAAGCAAATTATAGCTGAGTCAAACTGATCTTTACCAAGAAATGGCTCTAAAGTAAGATGGAGGATGTTGGAAAGTAGCTTAAGTCTGGTTAAACCCTGGCCAGCTTTCATTAAAATAGCTCACTTCTCAGGTGTACTTACCATTCCTACTAAGCAATATAGTAATGTTAATAATTTTATAGGGTTGTTTACATCAAAGGGCAAAGTGTTAAAATTTAAACAGGAATTTAAGCGGCTATAAAACACAACACAAGCAATAATCGGGCTGCAGTAAAAGAGAGAAAAAAAAAAAAAACCTCTGGAAAAACGCTGTTTTATTGCCGTGTTACATAAGGCAAGTTGGCCTGCAGAACTACTGAATTACAGCCACGGGCAGCACGGCTGGAGACGTAAACCCCTTCCCACAGCGGTGAGTCTCGTGGAGCTCAGAGACCCGGGCTTGCCGCTGCTGGAGCTGCACATTCCAGACGTTCAGGCCTCAGCGAGCCGCGCAGTTTGGGGCGGATTAGTGGCGGGGTTCAAAAGGTCAAGAAGTCATCTGATGGGTTCGGGGTTTAGTCGATAACTCCTTCAGGTCGGCTGCTGCATTTCCATAAACAGTTTACACTGAGGGGTCAGGGCGAGCACTCAGCGTCAACATCGCTGATCTGAGATTCCTACCGGAGATCCAGAACACGCCGCCGGTGGTGCCTCAGCCCACATGAGCTAGTGATTTATGCGGCACTTACCTGAAAGTAGACTTTAAACAGAGCTTTGCATTAAGCTCCACTGACTTCTGCATGCTTTCAAAATTTGGGGTATTTTTTTTTTAATGTTCTTTAAATAAGATCCACATGTTTTATTAAATGTTCAGCCGATTAAAGAACCTGCTGTGTTTGTATTCATGCGCTCGATTTGTACCGATTCCCTGCTGGTGCACCGGGACCATTTCGCCCTCCTATTTGGGGTCAATATTTACAGTTCATCCTCTTCTGCTAAATCGCTCTGTCACACTGCCTTATCATCTCTCTCGCTGCCCTCCTTCCTCCCCCGCCTCTGTCTGCGCCCTGCTTGTCACATTTACTGTACATCAGCTGAGCGTGATCAAGGCCAGTTGCTTGGCTTGTTTGGAGCGTGCAGGGGCGTCCAGTGGAAGCGGCAGCTCACATGTGCACACCCTTGGTTCTAATAGTAAATGAGGTATTTCATTTACCCTGAAGCTTAAAAAAAAAAAAAAATGAATGTGATTAGAAAGATCTGGGGCCCAGAAGTGATGGTATAGCATGTTGTGCCTGTCTGCCTTTTGGGCGGTGCATAAAAATGTACTTCAAAGTCAGAAAATACATATTTTGCTCCAAACACACAACAGAAACTTTTTTTTTTAAATCTAGTTCAAGTGCATCGCTGCTGTCTGTTCTTGTTTGTCAAATGATATGTTTTATTAAACCCTGTGCCAACAAATATTTTTAATAACATTAAACATTCAGGCTTTAAAAAAAAAAAATCTAAATGAATAGAATATAAATCAAAATGATTCTGCAATGACACATCTTGACACCAAATGACAACAAATTATTATTATTCTTACTTCTGCAATCTGAGCCATGCAGATCTGTCTCATATTTTGTCACCTTTCAAACCACAAACGTCAATATGTTTAATGGTGATTTTATGCCATAGCCCCACAAAATGTGATTTTCAAGATTTCTTTTTGCACATTAACATCTGAAAAATGTGTTTTTCAACTTAGCCCCCTTTGCCATGATTCCCGTAAATAAAATAAAATGCATCCCAGGATACCACCTAATATTTTTTTAATGAATTTAAGGAAAAATGGAAATATATGGAAGAATGACAAACCAACCAAGCCACGGTCGTCAATCTGAACTGTCAGAACGGTCGTCAAATGAAGCTTGACTTTTTCCTCATATTTGTTCTACTTCTCTACCAGTGATTTAGAGACGCAAAAGTTAAATATTCAGATGTTTAATGATTCTTTTAGGTGATTAGGTTTAAGGGTATCTCATAAGAAAGTTACCAGGGCTTCTTTTGAACCCCATGATGTGCCTGTCTGCTATTTTTCTGATCTCCCAGTGTTGCAGTATAGTGGTATTCAATTAAAGCCCACTATCTATTGTTGGAACATGGCAGGAGCGGTGATGTTGCAGGAGGGGGGGGGGGAGCTGTTAACACACACACCAACACAATAGTATGGTTTCCCTTTGCTGCTTCACAGGATTCTGTCTGTATGCCCAAATACATGCAAGAGCGCAATCAGTTTACGTCCCTGTTCAGAATACCAAAACCAAACCTGACTTCATTCGGATGACCTGCTGGATTTCCCATCAAATGTGGTTTATAACAGCACATTGAAACCTCTTGGTAGATTCATGGAATATTTTTGTAACATCTGCTTCCCTATGTAGTTGTATGCTGCCATCAGCTGAGTATTTTTAAGCTGTGGTCTTGTATAACCTATGAGAAATGATCCATGTGTATTTTATTACGATTTTCTGTAACAGATAAAGACAAAATAATGAACAGCTGTCATTAATGGAAGAAAGGCATTGTTAATAGGAGCCAGGAACATTTTGTACACTTACGGGTCATCCTCTATAAGTACGCCGTTTTAATAACCTTGCTTGCTGCTGATACTCCTGAATGTCCCCGCTGTGATTTTTCCATTCTTCTATTCCATAAAAAGGTCTGTTTGATGTTTGTCAAAAGCCATTTAGCCCACAGGAAGAAGTCGGTATTCTGCCTAGCCTACATTCAAAATACTAAATGTGGTTTTGGTGGTGGCAGCATCATGCTGTGGGAATGTTTTGTTTTTCTGTTTAAGAAGCTGGTTAGTTAATGGGATGCGAGGGCTTTCCTGGAAGAAAACCTGTTGGGATTCCCGAAAAAGGCAGGAGGATCAGCTCCCAGCAGGACACTAAATATGCAGCCAGAGCCACAGTGGCATCAGTTGCATCAAAGCATATTCAAGAAGTAGAATGTTTCGGGTCAAGTTCAGACCGAAATCCAGTCAAACATCTGCGGCAAAACTGGAAAACTGATGGTCCCAGATGCTCTCAATCCAATCTGAGAGAGTTTGGCTATTTTGCGGTCATACCTCAAAATTAAAATCATTCCAGTATATCACACTTTAATTGTTGTTAGTTTCTTTTTCCCTCCTTGTAAAACATACCGTACCCACATTTGACCCAGCCTTACATTTGCACTAATTTCTTCTGGTTGCAATAAAATAGGGCTTTCAGGATTGTAGATCCAGCCAAATTCAAGATGTAAGACCTATAAAATCTTTATAGCATCATAACACTGGGTTCCCAGGATTAACATAATCAAATTACACATTTTCAGTGTAAAAACAGACCTTAGTGCCAGGTTTCCCACACTTGTGCAGGCTGACATTTTTACGGCTCCTGGAGCTTGAATGAGCTGAACTGTGTTGTGGCTATTTGTTTGCTAAAATGTGCTGGTTTCTGAAACTTAGACACAGGGTTAGGGTTGGTTCGTAACAAATAGAGCAGTTGTTTCCCGGAGAGGCAGTGATACTAATGAGAATGAGGTGTTTTTTTGAGTATGTTATGAAATCTACAGGCTATAATGGTTACCCATAGAGGCTGCGTGGGTAGCTATGCCCTCCAGTGTGACCACATGGTTACTGTGCATCTCCGGCAGCCATACCAAGGATCGTGTCGGTTCAGCTGCCTCCTTTTTCCGCTGGATCGTCGCCGCATTGTCACTCAGACTTCCTGGTGGATTTTTCTCCTCTTACCACCAGTGGCTCTAAAAGTAGAAGACGTTGCGTGCCCCTACTCCACAAAAAAAAAAAAAAAAAAAAAAAAAAAAGACTATTTAAGGTCTCAGCTCATGTCAGGAAAAACATCGGTGGTATGTTGCTGAGCTAATGGCGTCTGACGAGTTTTCCTGCACAACTGCTCCTTTGGGATTTAGGAAAAAACAGACAGAGAAGCGAGACTCCTCTGTGTGCAATATGACCTATTTTCCCATTGCGTGCCATGGTTTGTTTTCACTGCTGACCACATGTTTGATCATTGCATAACTCCTCAGATGCGGTTTGTAAGTCTTGAAGCATTTCTGGGGCGTAGGGGTGAGGTTTGGAATCGGTGCGCGCGCGCTACCTCAAAGTCGGCTCTGTTTATCTGTTAGAGATCCTGTAGCTTAACATATGCTGGGTTTACATGCCCTTTCTCTGCCTGCACACACAGCTGACTGCTTGTCTCCCACTGTCTTAACTGTAAGAGCTGCACCCCAATTAAAGGCTAATTAAAGGGCCAGTCCATGAAAACAGGGGAAGTCTTTGTGGTGTTGTTTTCACAGGTGGCGTGCATCACACGTTGTACCGGTGTCAGGTTCACTCATCACGTGGACACGTATTTGTGCTTGTATGTTGTGCACGCTGGACCTCCTAACGCCTGTTCTTTCTCCTTAATCATTATCTTGAGGCAGTCGTAGTTTTCACACAAACTCTGTAAGAAATCCATCAAGCGAATCAGCTTGAAGTTGATCCTCAGAAGTTGTGCTTCCACATACCAGATTTGCTAGTTGTAAATCTGTCATGAGATGCTATCGTTGGAGCTGTCTTATCTCCGCTCCCTTTCACGGCGCGGTTCAGCAGGCAGGGTGGTATGTCTGCCAGGTTGTTTCTGCAGGTTGTCTGGGCGGGTTTGTCGTGGGGATTTATCGGAAGCGTGCAGACGCTGCCGTCCGCATGTCCAGCTGACCCATGCTTATAAACCAAATTCTCCTCTACACTGTTTTCAAGGCTCGACGGAAGAAATATGTTGGACGTGTAAAGCTTCGCTTGCAAAAAATCTGCCATGCTTGTAGGAGATTTACAACCTGAAGCAAAGAAGCGATGGTCTGGAGAGTGGTGAGCATCTAATCAGGCATCGGATGACTTTTCCCAGATGTGGGAGGGCAGTGGTAGATTGTCTACTGTTGGTCACATTACTAATGTGAACGGCCATAAATTTAGTGGTAATTTCATTTGATAAACCTAAACAAATAATTGCATACATGTAAACCGGAAGAAAAAGGGGAGGTTATCAAGGGGGAATTGGAAAAGTGTGGTGCTCAGCCCCCTTTATTCAAATCGCTCTGCTAAAGCCAATAGCAACACTCTCAGGCAAAGACTGGTTCATCCCAATGACAGAACAGCAAAACTAAATCTGAGCGGTCCGATCCAGCAAGGACTGCTCTGCCTCCTTCATCCGAAGACCCAAACAACAACTGGGTAGCGCAGGGCACAGCACAGGAGGGCCAGCAAGTTTACTTGCACCTCCGGAGCAACGGACACACTTTTGATTAAAATGATGTTCAGACTTTTTTAGACAGAGTAGACCCGTGGTTTGCTTTCTAGCATCTGATAATCCGGCACCGAAACCCATTCCAATCAAATTACACAAACATTTCATCAGGATTCATGTGAACAAGTGAACAACTCACACCAAATAATAGACTTTAATTACCCAGGGGAGGGAGAGGCAGGTCGTTGATTTGGATCTGACTTGGAACGCTCCCGGTTCGATGGCCCGCCATGTGCTTACAAGCAGCGGCTCCCAAACTCTCAACTGCGAGCCTCAAGAACTGACAAAGACTTCTGGATCAGTGTTGAAACATATTCACAAGAACAGAGTGGAAGTTCAGTTGCCTTTACGTTTAGCCTGTTTTAGCTGCCCTGACACCTAAGGATTGAGAAGATCCACAGGCACCCCTAATAAAAGGCCGTGAAACCATTTGCCTTCAGAAGTCAACCAATGAATAAAGAGAGAGCACCTGTGTTTGATCCAGTCTTAGTGAGAACCGGAAAAGGTTTTTTTTCACAGATGCTCTCCGTCCAATCTGACTGAGCCTGAGCTCTCACAAAGAGGACCAGGCGCTGGTTGTGCACAGCTGGTAGAGACATACCCCAAAGTACAAAGCAGCGAAAGTACAAAGTATTGACTCAGCGGGGCTGAATACAAATGCATGCCTGTATAAGTTACCTTTCACTTTACATTGTGGTGGTCGGTGCACCAGCAGTCAAGTGTTTGTTGCCACAAAAAGGGACCCCGAAACGATTCCTTGCTTTGCATCATGAAATTTTTCCTATCCTTAATGTTTTCCAGCTTTTCTACAGTATGTAGAAACAATAGAAAAAAAACTTTCCCTCTACAGATACTTTGGAGATGAAGGAAAAGCCCTTTCAGAGCGGTTTCATATTTTTGTGTATTTGGCTATAAATAGACACCCGTCTCACCCCCAAACAGTTGACCACAGCGTACTCTCGCACACAAAAGAGACTGCATACTGGTTTCTGTTGTCATTGCTCGGATCTGCTGTGAACTGACCACCCACATTGCACTTCTAGAGCCATCATCCAAACCAGCTTTGTCTGGAGTGAAGAAGCCACATTTGTCTTTAGGCGTTTTGGTCATAACCACAGGCAGATCATCTAAAGGCACAACATTTCCATCTCTCATGTACACGAGATTAGCAGGAACCCGTGTTTCCAGACGGGCTGCTGGTAGCATATACTGCCACACACACACACCCAGGAGCCTGAGCTGAAGCAGATAAAGGCTGTTCTAGCAAACAAAGGCCTCATTTGGTTACGGATAGGCAAGCTATGGATTTTACGGGGATGACAGGTGAATAAATGGTTGAAATCCATTAACTGTCCCATGACACCAGCTTTTAGCGCTGCAACTAACTGTGAGCCTGGCCTCCGCTCTGAGCTGCTTGCAGAGGCGTGGTTCGGCTCCAGAGGTCCAGCCCTGCTGCACGCGATGCCTGGAAGTCCACACCGGCTGAGGATAAACACGCTTTAGGGAATCCCAGCTCTCCCCTTCCAGCGTAGACGCACCCATACACGAGCACACGCAGGTGCATGGACATGCACCTCTGGGATGTGGAGCTGACTCAATAAACAGTTACTCAGTCACACAGAGAGACGCAGCGTACTGGAATAAAACCGACAGATGTGGTGCAGCAGTCTGTATAAATGCAGCACATGTGCACGTACATGGCGATAAGATGCTCCCAGAGACCGGGGGTGTCATTTATGACACAGATCGGATGAGATCCCTCATGACCATGGCCTCAGCACGCATACATGCACACACACGCACACACACACACACACACACACACACACACACACACACACACACACACACACACACACACACACACACACACACACACACACACACACACACACACACACCATCAGTGTCTTGATCTGGTAATCACAAACATCCGCCTTCCTTTTCTCTACTTCTTTTCCCCTAAAATTTGACTCACTTTACTCCCGTCATGTGATTATGTGCCAGATTAAAGATCGTCTTTCAGATGTGATTTAAGTGAAACTGTAAGCAAAAACATTACTACATGAACGATCCCTTAAGCGTAACAGTTAGCGCTACAGTTGGCAGCCTATCAGTCGGGTGGTTTGGCCTGGACTCAACTAAAACATGAGCTGGAGACAGAAAAACACCTGTGACGTTATCTATACTTTATCCATTGCAATTTCTTTCAAATGAAAGGCATATAATGTAAAAAGGTCTAGCAGGTTTAGGTAAATAAAAGCCAACCTCCTAATTAATACCATGAATAGTAAGTAGAACAGAAGTGCTTTTTATTTTAAGCTTGTCGAGACCGTAGAGTATGTGGTGTGTAGGTGTAAACCGAACTTTGCTCTCCGACTGCACCTGCAACCAACAAAAAGGCCTGCGTTAGGATAGATGAAAATGTTGCTTATTTAAAAAGAATATGGTTCCTTGTTTGAAAAAATATAAAACGATATTGAGAGCAGGCTGTTGTTTTTTTTTTTTTAAGCCGGTAGCTGTGGAATCCATAAATCAGACTTAAATTATATTTTATGTTAGGCCATTTATAAGCCTATAAAAGGATTTTGATCAGAGTAAATACATGTGAGATAAGTAAAACAATGTAAAAAAAAAGTTTTAAACTTTTGCCCTAAAATTTGTACTTATTTTACACCACTCTACTTTTGTATCGGGCAGTAACTTTAACTGGAAAGGATTTACATATTCTCTTCTCAGTAGTTGTTGCACACAGGAAAATCCCTGAGGGTGCAAAGCCTCCAACGTCCAATTGCTGAGCTGGGATTCCCCCACTATAATATAAGCCTGGTGGGCCGTCAGGCTTTACCTCCCCTCTGCCAGTATAAGCGTTGTTTGTTTATTTTAAATATGTTTTTTTTTTTTTACATCAGTAACAATGATACCACACATGGTATATAGTATGGTTGTCAAACTAATCAATGTCTGAGAGCAACATAAAAAGGTCAGTAAACCTCCTGCATCTGCAACAGTTTAGTAGTAAACTGTCCACCGGACAGCATAATGCTAGCTATTATTACCTGACGGACACTGACAGCCCGGTTATACCGAGTACTGTTGGTCTGATGCTGCGTTCCAGTTTTAGTCAGAACTCGGAAATCCTGACTTTCGGTCAGAAGAATAAACTGGAATGGCCGCCAAACCTCAGACCTCTCCTGGACTGTGAACACCTCCCTCCTGGTGAAGAAGGCCCAACAACAGCTCTTCTTCCTCAGGAAACTGAAAAGGACTGGACCTTACGCACAAAACTGCTTAAGAACTTCTACAGAGCTACCATAGAAAGTATTTTATGTCTCAGCATAACTGTATGGTATGAGAGCTGGACAGTGCAGGAGAGGAAGGACTTAGCACGGGTGGTGAGAACAGCAATCTAGACTCAATTTATGCAGAACGAGGCCAGACACATCTCCACTGATCCCACCCACCCAGACAATACACTGTTTGCCCCTCTCCCATCAGGTAAACGCTTCAGAAGCATTAAATCCAAAACTAATAAACTTAGAAACAGCTTCTTCTCAAGAGCTGTGAGGGCAATCGCCCCCTGCTGAGAAGTTGAGGTCCATCATGTTACAATCACACTACTGTTATTAACTATTTGCACACGCTTATTCTCAGAATATCAAATTGCACATTTCTGTAAATGAAGCCTCAAGATCACTGTACAAAATTTACCTCATTATGAGATTCACAAAGGAGGGATTTATCCATGTAATATGGCTCATATCATCTGCAAAGGGACTGATATCAGATCCCTTGGACTCTGATACGAACTTGCTTGCTCTAATGTGTGTGGGGGAAAAAACAAATACATAGTCTGTTGTGTATGTGTGTCATGTTATTTGTTTGTATCTTAAGCCGGTGTCTGCCTCAAAGGTAATTTCACCATGGTAAAACATGGTGATAAGAAAAGATCCTCGATTCTTGATTCAAAGTCGTACTTTTCCCTTGGAAAATTGGAGAAATTCTTTAAGGCCGATTGTCGGATCCAGTATAGCAGGTTCTAGCCTCAACAGCAAGAAGCTGTGATGAAAACGTGTTTGTTTTATAAGACACAGTTGTAAGAGTGCGCCTAAAATAAAGGTCAGATTTAGCGGCTGCAACAGGGAATTGAACAAATTAAAAGTGGTGTTTGCATGTGGAAAATTCAGCTTTAAACGGCGTTTGTTAGAAGTACTACGGACAAAAAGATATAGCTTTCCTGGCCATCGCCATGTTGGAATCCTGAACGTTTGTCTTTTTTATTTTTTTTTTTATTTTGGAATCCCAAGTTCTCTGACTGAGTTAACTGGAACGCTGTTTACTCAGGTGACCACCATTCCCAGCTCCATTTACCCACTTCCCGGGGTAAATGGAGCATGAGGTCCCCAGTTCGAGCTGCGCAGTGCTGCACCACGCACCTCCCTTCCTGATCCACGCAGAATAGAAAAACAATCCTTTTTTATGAATAAATGTTCAAGGCAAACGTGACAACCGTTCATAAAATGGAGTTTGCACAAACTGCTGTGATGGTTTTTGCCATTAGAGGTGTTGGAAGCCCTTTAGTCTCAGCCTCTTTTGGACTAGCTGTCAGCGTCCTGGGCGGACTAATCTGGATTTATAGTAAATGAAGACCACGAGAGAGTACTCAACTGCAGGAAAGATACTAATTGCTTTTAATCTTTCAACAAAACTTCACTTTAAATACTCTGAACTATACCTTTATCATTACTCTGAAAAGTGGTTCAAACAAGGTGGTGCCGCTTTTATGCTGCTGTCAGCTTGCTCCGACCCTGTCTGGGTCCGTGTCCCTCCACTGCTGGGGATAGCGCAGGCATTTCTCTATTATGGTGTAATGACTCTAAATGTGTATAAAGGCAGAAGCTGTGATGATGGAGCAAAGGGAAAGAGGCGGGAAGGGAGATGAGATGTCAGCTGCTGACTTTCGCATCAGGGAGGTGTTGAAATGAGGCGGTTGATACAATATCCTTTGGGGGAACTATTTTTTCCCCTTGAACAGCGGAGCTGTGTTTTGACTGCCTGAATATTCACCCTGTGACTCACACATTATACAGTATTTGTACTTGAGAGCGAAACAAGCAACGCTAGTAAATTTGTGGGCCCATGAAAAGTGCTGTCCTGCTGTCCGACATTCTACACTATGAGATGGATGATAAAGCTCCACCGAATAGCTTAAAATGTGTAAAATGTTTTCAACTCACAGTGATGATGTGAACTCTAAAGCCTCCCTAAATCAGTCTTGACAGCTGTGGATAAATGCTGGGCAAATGGTGTTCATCACGGTGCGGCTGTGTAATAAATCAAAACCGAGTAATTTGGCTCCTCTCGTGTAACAGTTAAAAAAAGAAAAAAACAATAAATTTTACAACTGGAGCCAAACCCATCACTCATTTGCTACTGTGGCCGCCTACATGCGCATGAATATTCGGCAGAATGAAATGAGTTTGATCCAAAAGCCACGTCTGCTTTGCTAAAACCTATTTTTTTTTTTGAATGCCAATGAAACTTGAGGCATGTTTGAGGCACATCTGGAGCTCGGACTCTGACAGTGTCTTTCTTACAGGATGGTGAAATCTGGAAGGCTTTCTCCCTCCTTCCAGCTCCTGCTTTCTTCATGTTTCACTGCCTGACTGTGGGACACAAGAATTTCATTCTTTGTTCTTTTTAAGGACCCCTCCCCCCTCCCTGTATGTTTTACTGTTTCTTCTCTTTCTCTCAGTTTTATCCTTTAACCATATCCGTGTCCTTGATGAACGCTGATTCCTTTGATGCTACCATGGTATGATGCAGTGCTTTGAAAAAGTATTTGTCCCCTGACAGATTTTTGTCACTCATGAATGTTTCAGATCATCAAACATTTTAATAGCAGACAAAGAAAACATGAGGAGATACTAAAAGCAGTTTTAAGATGATGTCTTTGTATCAAGGCAAACAAGTTATCCAAACCAGCCTGACCGAATGTGAATAGTCATGAATTAACCACGATTAAACTACATTTCCTGGGTTCAGTTTCGAGATCCAAACCCTGGTTACTGCCTGGCCCATAGAATCAATAAATCACTATGAACAAATATAAAGAAATACCAGAACAGATGAGAAACAAAGTCGTAAATTTACTCCAAGAGTGCATTCAAAGGCATCAACTGATCAAGCATCTTATAATCCCCAAGAGTTGTGAAAATATTTAGTGAATTTATCAAAATTGAAACTTTTTGGAACGTGTGACTCCTGCTGAGTGTGGCGAAAAGCTGACGCGGCGTTTCAAAAAAGAACATCAAGCCGACAGTCAGACATGGCGGTGGTGGTATGATGGTCTGCGGCTGTTTTTCTGCTTCAGGACCTGGACAACTTTCCAGTTTTATGGAGCAATGAATTCTCTCCTCTTCCAGAAAATCCTTAAGGAGAATATCCGGGTCAGCTCAACCTCACTTATTTCTGACTGAGCTGCTGTGGCATGACCTTAAATGAGTCATTCATTTCTCAAAGACGCCAGTGTGGCTGAATTAAAAACATTTCTGCTAAGAAGAGTAGTTAAAAAGTCCTCCACAGCGAGGAAAAAGACTAATTTCTAGTTATTGCTTACACTCGGTGGCAGATTTTTCCACCAATGGACCCACAAGCAGTTATTTAGGAAGCTATATGCCTTCTCTCATAGGGCCAGATTGGTTTGGATTTCTTTTGGCCCTTAATATATGAAATCATCAATTCAAAGCTGCATATTTTATTTAATCTGATGATCTCAGTCTGATAATCAACTTTGTTTGGAGAGGTCCTTTAAGCATGACAAAAATATGCAAACTGGAGAAGTCTGTGAGGTGGCGCAGCTCGGTCCATTTCAGGGACTTGTGCTTACTCTTTTAGCCATGTGTGCCATTTATATCTGCTTCCACACCATAAAAGATTGATAGGCTCCTCTCAGTGTGAGACAAAGTTAACTTTCCATTTATGAAGATGTGCACAAAAAGGAAAGCAGGCTTTTGCTGTCTGGTCTGGAGGGTATAAAAAGTTCGGCCTGGAACTAGATATGTCTGCGCTGAAACTGACAGATTACAGCTGGCTATTTAAAGATCAGAGGCCACAGTGGAAACAAAGAGTTACTGGCAAGACCACACACCGTCAGGACCGCCGTCTGCACGACTGAAATCTCTTAAAGATCAGTGTTTTTAGTGCAAGCGCAGCCATGCATGTGTGCGATTTGTCACTGATTACTCAGCAGAGGATGCTGAAACTTTTTGTAATCTGCTCTGGTATTTCTCCAGAGCTCCCGATACTATCAGTCTTACACAAACACGGCTCCAGTGAGCACCACGGCGAGGGTTCCACCCCGACTGCCTCACCAGGTGTCCTCCTGGCTCGTTTTAACCCCACTCAGCAGATGGGAAAGGTAGTCTTGGCAGCTGTTAGTGGCCCTGTGGTGGTGGTAACAATTACTGGTGTCAGGGAGGAAACGGATCGGCTGGCCACAGCAACCCTTCGTGCCCTGATGATGTGGGAAAATTCCTCTTCTTTTCTCCTCTCCTTTGTTCTCTTCTCAGCTATACATATTTTCAATCTGCTATACAAGAAAAGGATAATAAGAAGGTGGTGGTGATGATGTTGATGAAAATGGGGGTGGGGGGGGTTCTTTTCTTCTGTACTGTCCCTTTTTTTTTGTTACTTGTTAAGCGTGTAAACTTGGCAAGGCCAAATATGTTGATTGCGGGCTGCTGATGTGACCCATCTGGATTCGAAACATTGCATTAGGTCTTCGCACGCTATTCCTCGCCACTCCCTCTGCTCAGGAGAACCCCCCCCCCCCCTTCGCCCCAGCCCTCGCTCCGAGCCTCTCCTGTCACATGAGAAACAGTTGCAGCACTGTTGTTGGATGAGGAGGATGTGGGTATTCGGCGTGTTTATTCTGTAGTGTGAGAGAGGATAGGCAGTGAGTGTGTGTAACAGGAGACTGGCCCCTGAATGGACGCCTGAAACCTGTTGTACGAGTTGCCTTTTAATGTGGCGACTGGTGCAAGAATTTAAGATGCTCCACGGAAACCGGCTGAACTCGGACAGACGGAGGGATTCATTCAAAAGTATTCCCGCCCCTTAAACCGTGAATATTTTAACACGTTTTATTAGGATATTATGGGACAGACACGGATCTGTCCCATAACGGGTGTTTTAATTATTTTTTTTCCACTGATAAAAATCTGAAACGTGAGTAAATAAAGTCTTCCTTTATCTAACTTCTTTATCTAACTTAGTCTAGGTAGAAATCCAGCTGTGTCGTGTGAAGGCGTCAGAGTTCAGTTAGGAGAACATTGATGAGCAAACAGTATCATGAAAAGCAAGGAACACAGCAGGCAGGTGGAGAAGTTAAAAGCTAATCTAGTACGACGGCAAATCTACCAAGACATGGCCGTCAACGTAAACTGACGGGTCGGACGAGGAGAGCACTAATCGGAAAAGCAGCATGGAGGCACATGGAAACTCTGGGGGAGCTGCAAAGACCTACAGCTCTGGTGGGGAAATCAGTTGCCAGGACACCATCTGTTTAGTACATGAACCCATCCATCCACTGATCGGATGCTTAGAGCGAATCAATGCATGGATGAGCCAGAACTTTCTCCAGCTGAACAGAAACTAAACTGAAGTTATTATCTTTGGACCTAAAGAGGAACGAACTAGAGTCAGCACGCAGCTTCAGTTATTTCTACTACAAACTAGAGATCAGGTCTGAACTCTGGGCGTAATGATGGACTCAGACCTAAACCTTCAAAGACACATAAAGACAATTAAAGTCAGCCTTCTATCACCTGTAGAACATTTCCAGGATTAAAGGACGAGAAGAAAAGATAAAAGAAGAGATTTAGAGAAACTAAACCATGCGTTTATCTTTGGTCGCATTGATTACTGCAACAGTGTCTTCACAGGTCTGCCTAAAAAAAGTCAATCAGACAACTGCAGCTGATCCTGAACTCTGCTGCTCACGTTCTCACTAAAACCTGGAAGGTAGAGCACATCACCCCAGGTCTAAAGTCCTCACACTGGCTCCATGTAGCTCAGACTTAAATACTTCTGTTAGTTTATAAAACACTGAATGGCTTAGTTCCTAAATACATTAAAGATCTATTGTTGTTGTATCAACCCTCCAGACCACTCAGATCTTCTGGTTCTGGTCTACTCTGCCTACCTAGAACCAGAACCAAACATGGAGAAGCAGCATTCAGCTTCTCCACAAATCTAGGAACAAACTTCCAGAAAACTGCAAATGAACCAAAACACTGAGTTCCTTTTAAATCCAGACTGAAAACCCACCTGTTCAGAGATGCTTTTGGCCCATAATAACAGGAGCATTGACCAACATGTTTGATGCGTGTTGATGTTTTCATTTGATAAAATTGAATGTTTGTTACTGGTCTCACAACCAGTGATTTGATGTGTTTATGATGTTTTTATGTTTTCATAAAGCACATTGAACTGCCTTGCTGCTGAAATGCGCCATACAAATAAACTTGACTTGACTTTAGTTGTTGACTCCAACAATGTGACCAGAGGAAAGCTATAGTTGCATGAAAGCCATGTAAAGGCCCATTTCAACTGTGCTTAAAGCCATGTAAAGGGAAGGAGTCTTGTGCAAAATGCAACATATGGCTGAAAACCAGCTCACAATGAACATACTGTACCATTCTCCTGGCGAAACCTGGCGTGGCAGCATCACGCTGCGGGGATGCTCTTCCTCACTATGGACCCTGAAGCTGTTCAGTCGATAGGAGGATGGATGGAGCGTAGACAGACAATGACCGTGAACATACAGCCAGAGCTACAATGGAGGGATTTAGATGAAGGTACATTGATGTCACTGAAGCGTCCAGTCAAAACCTCAATCTGTGGCTCCATCCAAAATGACTGAGTTTGAGCCATTTTGACTATGTCTAAGTATGTGGAAACTCAAACCTGGTTCCAAGAAGCATCGATTTAGCTGAGCTGAACACAAATGTGCGCCACTCTTACAAAGAGCAGGAATAATTTTCCCAGGCGCTGGAAATGGGCCAAATCCCATTTTATGGTCAGTGAGGGAAACTTTCCTTAGTTCTGTTTGTAATGACAAGACCAGAGACAGAAATAACACAAGTTTACAGCAACTTTCTTCTAAAGAAGGAGGCTTCTGTGTGTTGATCCCATGTGTTTTGAGCCGCTGATACTTTCCCAAATCAGAGATGCTGCTCTCCCTCTGCACACATCCTGAAGCCATTGGACAGGAATTTCTGCTATCCCGCTCATAAATCATGCTCCAGCTGAACGGTCAAGAAGAAAACTGCAGGAAGACACGGCAAAGGGCAAGCAGTTCCACGGCTTCGGAAATTGCATGTTCTTTAGTTTTTAGCTCGTTTGATGTTTCAGAGGAACAGAAAAAGCTCAAGCAAATTAATATCCAAAAGAGGTTTGTCTGAAGGCTCCCCCTCGTGTGAACCTGAACTGCGGGGGCCAAGAGGACGAGTCACGATTAAGCCGAGCCGTAAAGACGAAGTTGAAGAACTTGTCAATCTGTCGACCACAACACTTCTACATGTCTTTTGCCACCTTCTGCCAACTCACTTATCAGCTACAGTAAGGTTTTTTGAAGACGGCTTTTATGGCTTCTCGCAGGAAATAAGGTTGCAACATCACAAAAAACATGACAGATAAGAACCAGTGATATGTGGACGTTTGGCCCGAATGACTTACTCATCAAAAACAGAGCAGAAGTATTTTAACAGATGAAATGAGAAATGATAAAGCAAGATCTGCAAAGGTCTAATGTATCAGGATTGAAGCTATTTCTTCTCCTGATTATAGTTTTATACATTAAGAAGGGTTCATTGCACTATAAAGAGGCGATTTTGACCTTCAAAGCCGAAGAAAAAGGTGTGCAGAAACCCTTCAGATTCAGAGACGAGCACGAAGAAATCTAGAAGCGGGCGCTGGTCCAGCGGTGCTGCCCGCAGATCTCAGCTGTAGGGCGGCGATACGAGTCGAAGTTTATAACCGGCTGCTCCTAAACGGTGGTTTACTGATGCGGGGTGTAAACTGAGGTTCATTAGTGTGCGGGCGATAATTGAAGGGTTTGTCTGAGAAGCGTGCCGCACATTAGGACTTTATGTCCAACATAAAGCCTTCAGAACCCCTCTCCGTGTTTCCAGCCTCCTCTGGAATGCTTTGGCTCCATCGGTGAAATAAGCTCAAAATATAAAGCTTATAAAAGTCACTGCAGGGCTCTCTGAGGCCGAGCATGTGTTGGTCTTAAAACGTTTGGCAGATGCACGTCGGTTTGATTGCATTTCAAGCTTGAAGAATGATATCAGAAGCACATGATTTCTTAAGGCTCTCATTTAGCAGATGTTTTTATCAGGGACATAAATTACCTCCAACTGAATTACACAGAGTAGATTTAGCTTGTCGGCGTAAATCGGACGATACTGTAATATTTCCGCAGAAGAAGCAAAAAACACGCCACGATAGTTCAGTACATTTTTGACATTCGTTTTCACTGCTGACATTTCTCCTTCAGCAGTGATCAGTGAATGAACAGGACACATCCTCCGCTCATTCACGATGGTGCGTTTAAACATGCGGACACGTTTTGCCATGGAATAATGACGGCATAGAGTTTTGTACGCAGGATCAGTTTGTGGAATCAAATGTGTTTCCAGACAGAGATCTTTAATGGTACGCTTAGGGCAGGGGGGCTGACAGTTCAGCGTTTTGTGTCTGTGTGAGAGATGCAGGGACGCAGAAGCTTTTGGGTCAGTAGAAAGCGGCTGACCCGGCCGTACCCTCCTGGACTCTGCGCTGCTGTCCCACGCAATCCCTCTTTTTTCATTGATTCAAACATACACACACACACACATCCTTGCCTGTGCTTCCAACTTGGCTTTCGTGCGAAGCGGTGTCGTTTTAACCACATGGTGATGGGATCATCGCCAGGCTTTGCACGCACCCATGCAGAGAGCAAAAAAAAAAAAAAAAGGAAGGATGATTTACACAGACCAGCATATTCACACGCCGGTACAGTTTGATTTGGCCATATTCAGGATTTGGTGAGGATTAAAGTAACGCTCGTCTTAAGAGCAACACAAGTTCCAGCTGCTGCATTGGTGCTGTATTTGTCGCACAGTTGACATTGTTGTGCTTCACACCTTCAACGCTGCTATTTAAATGCACGTAGAGTTTGTTGTACTGTATTTTAAACACAGCTTGTTCATATTTAGAAATGTTTTATGCTAGCAGCAAGTTTAATATAGCAATGACGGACGTGTTGTATATAGAGGTTCAATCAGATGAGGCCAGTTTTAACGTGGTCTTCAATTAGGCTAAGTAATAAATTAGATGTACGGCAACCACCAACCTCCTGCTTGTGGTCTTGGGCTGATGGACCAACCTAACTCAACAGACATTGTATTGTTGAAAAGAGAAAGCAAGAATAAACATGAGGGGAAAACAGGTTCATGTTTTATTGTTCATAACACTGTCATGGTGGGGGGGAAATGTTCAATTCTAGTGTTGTCATGACTGCATCGGTAGCTAAAACAGGAAGTTAGAAAAGAAGCAGTTACAGCAAAATCTCCTCTGGGCAAATAGACAAAGACTCATGTTTTTCTTTCATATTTTAATGATTATTGTCCAGCTGAATCTAAACCTACATTTTCTGTTTAGCCGCAAGCTAGCTGTACAACGGCAGTACAGCTAGTTCCTACAGGAAGTTAGAAGAGAAGCAGCTGGAAACTGCTGCATGGCACTGTTTCAAAATAGAAAGACTCTTGATTTTTATTCTTGTTTTATTTATTTTTGTCAAGCTGAAACTAAATCTTTACTTTATGTTTACCTAGAACCAAGTGCTGCCATTGCAGCACAGCATGACTATGGGACATTAGAGAAGTGACAGTTGAAAGATCCTATGAGCCATTTCTTTAAAAATCTTTTGTTTTTTTCCTTTCAAATTTTTTTTATTTACTGAGTTATAAACATTACATGGGAATTTGGTGTTGCCAAGGTTTTATCGAGGCCATTATTAGCCATTATGGTAAAGGTTCCATCTTCAATAAGCTAGATGCTGCCAAAACACAAACAGAATTCACAAGTGGTACACAAGGACAGGCACATGCTCAGTCTCAGAATTGCATGATTTTTTTAAAGACATCACCATACCCCTTTCTCCCAGAACCGTGTCCCTCTGCACCTGAAATCTGTTGTGATTTGTGTTACAAAGTTGCGATTTGTCTGTCATGGTAAATTTCACATTTCTATGGCTATTAGAGGGAAACTGTGCCTGTTTTTGATTAGGAGGATGTACTCCCACAAGGTGATGCTGCTAAAGGAACAAATGAGAAAGAAAAACAATCTAAATCGTTGGCAGATGCAGAACAGATAAAATCGGGATTTCTTGTATGGAAAATTACTTTGAATTTACACCGTCGTTCAGAGGGCTTTAGAATGCACAAACCGGCCTATATGTAGATTCTGTATAACTCCAGAGGACAAGGTGTTTTTGTTGAACTATTACCTTTCTGATTCTGGTTTAAAATGACTTAAAATCAAATCTTCCCTCATGCAGCGTTGGTAGTATTCCCTCCAGGAGGAGCATGGACACGTGGGCTGCAGCTGGCAGCTTTTCACGTGCAGAGAGCAAAAACTAATCCTCATATTCAGCAATAGACTCTTTAGTGAGGGCAGAAAGGGTCAATGTTTGTTTATCCTCAGAAAATCTCTTTAGTTGCTACACACACACACACACACACACACACACACACACACACACACACACACGTGTGTATATATATATATATATATATATATATATATATATATATATATATATATATATATATATATATATATATATATATATATATATATATATAACATCCATGAATGCTAGCAAATGTAATGGCAAGTAACGGAGTGGCATCTGAGTAGCATTTGCAATAAAATCCCAGCACGCATGGTTGCCTCCTCACTGTAATATTTTCTTTCAGCAAGCATGCGTGATCCCAGCATATTTTTTTCACCAAGCCCTCTGTCCCCTGGTGTCCTGCAGCCGCACATACCGGACTTCACACGCGGCACCACACATGTTCCCTGCTGGGTGATAGCAACAACATGTCCTATATATGTCCTTCCTTCCCGTGCCACTTGAAGTGATCGAAGAAAGCTTGGCAAGAACAAAGAGTCAAGATTGTAAGCAGACAAAAAGTCATGGGAATGATATAATGACATGGTGGGGGGGGGGGGGGGGGGGGGGGGGTCACGCTCAAGACCTCAACAAAGTTGGGGGGTTTTTCACATCTTTTCACTTGTTTTAAGTGTGATAGTCTAAAACAACTGATCAGGTTTTCCAAAATGTTTCACTAACACATGTAAAAAAGCTTCAGAAATACCTTTAACAATCTCTTTTTAGTAGTTGTGTAAAAGTAATTAACAGTGTCCTGGACTGCAGAGGAGCTTGAGTAGGATATGCTAATCAGTTACTCAGACAAACATCCAAGCACACACACATTTACACCTTAACTTTAGAAATGCCACTATTCCTAAAATGCATGATTAATGATTGGTGGGGGGGAAATGGGATTTTCTGGAGAGACCCCAGGAATATGAGAACAGGCAAAGGGTACAGCAGATCTAAGGTTTGAACTGGCAACGTCCCAGCTGTAGGTGCTACCTGACCATCCCATAAAGTTCATTATTTTCTCACCTCCATGCACATGAGCTGTTGCGAGACTAGATTATAGGATTGCTGTTCTGTTGTAATGTAGTAACCTAAAACTAGGTGCCATAATATAACATAGACTGATAAGTATTGTATGTATGTGTGTAGATATGTATATGTATAGACATTATTGTAACATGTGCCATCTATTAACTGTTTCCTAGCCCCTCCCCTTAACCCTGCCCATCAAAATCCACATTTTCCTAACCCTTTCCTTCATCCCAGACCCTTAGGAAAACTTTGATCATCAAACAGCTCTTTGAACTTGTGTTTTGTTTATTTATTTTTTGGCCCTTATGAGGCTATGAAACCCCACAAGTATAATGGAGACAAAAATACCGTACTCTTAACACACACACACACACATGCATGCACATTGAAACCCAGTGTGGATACATAACACCTCTGCTTTGTCTGTTGAATGACACGATAATGGCCGTCATGCATAAGACATGATTAGTATTGTGGCTAACACTTGATCCCTCTGGACCTTGGGTACATTAAACACCTTGCGTGCCTTTAATTACACACTGATTGGCCTTTCAGTCGCTTGATACCTGCTGTATACAGATATGTCAAGTTATCTCTTTCTCGTTTTTTAAGTTTGTTGATCTGAAACCTGGTGGATTAGGGCACATGGAAACAAATGGAAGTTACGGATCGGTATTAACATCGGTATTGGAGCATGTGGTATTTGCTTGGGCATGTGACCGATAGTAATGCAGCGCAGGAGTGTGAGGTGTTTAACTGAAGCAAAGAATAAATTTTAATGGTGTAGTCAGTTTTTGCTGTTCAAAGAATATGTGTTTATATATATAAATTGATATTTCCCAATGCTATGTATATAATAATCAGCTGTAACAGCAATACGTATCTTGGATATACATATTTTTTCACATCCCTAACAATGTATAGCTCATAATTTCTGTAAAAATTAGCAAACTGAAAATAAGGATGCTTCTTTTTACTTCATCGGATGTGTAACCACATGCAGAAAGCCCGGTTTGAGATGTAGCTCAGTCATGAAGTCAAGCTAAAGTACCATTTTAGTGCCGTTATATTCAGGAAAATGATAGAAAATGTATTCGACTCATTCCCGTCCCCCATGACTCTCTGCTTCGAGTGTGGTTGACAACCTCCAGACCAAAACTCTTCCATGTAAACAAACGGTGTCCAGCAGAGCAAATATACAATAAAACATAAGGGAATCCCTACTTTTACGCTTTAAGTTGGATAATACAGTCATACATACACATTTCATCTCTCCAATATTGTGAGGCTAATTCAAAACAATGGACTCCGGTTACGTCTCTCATTATATTTATCTACCTTGTCAACTACTGTGCTATGGATGGAGACAGGCGGTAAAAATCATTTATTTGATGTCAATGTGGTGTTTATTTTAATCCTTTTAAATTGGTGAGAAAACATTAATTGTGTTTTATACCTTGTTAAAGTTTTAGTTGTAGGCCGAGAAAGCAGACAGGGATGGAAAGATGGATGTCATGCACTAATATATAATTATAGGTGGACTTATTAGTCATAAAAGGATGTAACAACATTAGCCATTAGTGCTTAAAACATCCTGATCCACTCACAGCCTGGCTGTTGATTCGATCAAAAGTCAGCATTTATTCTCTGCCGGAGCCCAAGCAAAACTGATTTTTCTCTCTGGGCTTTCAGTCTACGCGGGGAAAAGAGCGCAGCTGCAGAGCTTTTAAACTTTTGTTTCTTCAGCCACGTTCTTCTTGACTCTTCATCTGTTGGTTATCATTTGCAAAGGTATCTAATGAGTGCAGGAATACTGCTGCTTCACTTTCAGCGCACGTTATCTGCTGAGGTTTGCCTATCTGGTGCAGCAGTGAACAGCGCAGCAAGTTGTCATGTCGGGACATGTTGGAGGTTCCCAGGGATGTGTCTGTAGGCTTGGGGTTAAAAATAAAACTCACTACATATAATTAGCTACCAAAACTGTTCTTGTTTTCAGGTTTGCATTATCATCAGTAGTGGGGATAAAAGTGGAAGCATTAGAGCGGACATGGATGGCTGTAGGTTGTAGTAGGCTGGTATCATTCACTGAGTAAAAGACCACAGAGTTTCTGAGCTGTTAGCAAGAGGCTGAGCAAATGTTAGCTTACTGGTGTGTTTCGACTCTTAGGATATAGAGCCAGCACTCATTAAAAGGAATTGAAACAGTAAGAATGGTATGGAAGAACATTTTTTTTAGATATGAAACAAGAAGACATTTTAAAACATTTGTGTTTAGTGATACTGACAACCAACCCCTGCCTTGTTGAAGTTGTACTGTAAGATATACTGGGGGTTGAAAATCACGAGTTTCTGAAGCGTATCTCTGCTGCATTCATTTGCTAATGTTTGCATTGTGTCCATAAGATGACAATCTTCATTGTGTTGCACAAAAAAGAAACCAATTTATTCCGGTATTTACCACCATTGTGAAAGGAAATGTGGTGCTTTGACTCGTGTAATTAATATCTAGCAGCAGGAGGTTGCTCAGAGGTAGAACGTGTTATTAATATGTCCGCCATGTTTCATAAGATTCAGTTGGGGTTTCAACGATAACCATCTACCAGGCCTTTACTCAGAATCTTTAAATACATTTTCAGATTTCTTATCTGGCTTAGCGTTAAATACTGATAAAGTGATTATAGAGGGGGTTTTAACCCAAAAGCAAGTTGTATTATATTCAAGTGGCTTTTGCTAAAGCGTTTAGAGATTTACAAGCTTCTGTCTTTGCACGCTTGATTTTGTGTTGATGCACAAACAAATAAGAGTCATTTCTCACAACCCTGTCCTGTCTGAGCATTTATTTAAGAACTTTTGAGCGTAATCTGACAGAGTCCTCTGCTCCTGAGAGAGAATTGTATTATGGTACATTGTTATCAGACAGTGCTGTTACATCTATTAAAGAATCTGCTCCGGTCATAACTTTTTCAGTGTTATAAGTGGAAATAGAAAGTCCCATGGCATCTTTTAGAAAAAAAGTGCAATTTAATTAGATTATCTATGCAGTTTGTCTTTTTGTTGCTATCATAAAAAATTACCAAAATAAAATAGAAAAATAGACTGACACACAATTGAATATGAAATGGTTTATTTAATGGTGCAAAGTGAATGCATAGATACAGACCTCTCAACTTTTATCAAAAGTTAAGAGTGAGATTATGCTAATTTGGGGGCGGGGCTTGTTTTGGGGGCGGGGCTAACCGGACCCTGGAAGAGCCGGTGGAGTCAACTCCATCTCATTTTTATCCCACCAGACATTGAAGTAGACATGTATTACTTGTGTTAAAAAGAGAAAGAGACATATTAATACCTTATTGTTCAGTTAATGGATTAAAACATAAAAATACACAATTTTTCAAATAATACTGAATAAAATTAAGTAGTTTTAAATTATTGACCGAATTATTATACTGTTACACATTCATCTATGGGTTGTTTATCATTGTAGATCTATAACCTGATTGGTGAATCAGGCTGAGTTTCATCAAGCCTTTATGATCCCCTCAGCAGCAACACTGAGGCACACAGAGGTTCCCGCTGCGTCTTTACGCACGATCCAGCTGCTGATGTGTCCCTCCTTTCAGCTCAATGAACTTCTAGACTGTTACAGTTTATAACCATTATCA
Organism: Fundulus diaphanus; assembly: GCA_037039145.1. Classification (NCBI taxonomy): domain Eukaryota; kingdom Metazoa; phylum Chordata; class Actinopteri; order Cyprinodontiformes; family Fundulidae; genus Fundulus; species Fundulus diaphanus. The sequence continues at coordinate 34,516,729 of CM073137.1, forward strand.
CCTTTCACAGCGACAGGTTTCTCAGTCAGTCGCCGCGCTGACCAGACAAATCTCTATTGCTCTCGTCAGTGCACTCTGGGCGGTGAGGTGGGCGGATTTTACCTCCGTGCGCTACGTGCGAGGGATAAACAGCGGGGAAAATGCATAATTACTGTAAAGGGCTCCTGTAGAGGGAACAGGGGTGAAGCCCCTGATGTTACAAGTTCTTTAAAATGACCCTTAACAGTGCGCACCTGAATTAAAGCGCAAGGCAGCACGCCCACCGAAGCACCACTGAATCTATGTTGTTAAAAACGAAACAGCGTTAAACACAGCTACAGCTCTCCTATTGACTTTAACTGGCACACGTTGCTACTGATGTGAGGACATTAAACGCAGTGATTCACGTTTTGAATGGTGAACGGTGATAAAAGCACCTGCTCCGAGGGAAAGGAGGGGGGAGAGGAGCAAGCGCGGAGGTTAAAAATGCAGAATTAATAAAAATGAAACTTATAAACAGACTAAGTGGCGTTTTAAACTGCATCTGGTTAGCAGAACTGTTTTATGATCCAGCGTGCAGCCATGACTGGTTCTGAATGAACCGGTCATCTTGACGCAGCTCCCCCCGCCCCCTCCCCCCCCCCCCCCCCCCCCTCCTTTGTACGCGGTACAGGACTTTACCGGCTCACTTTCACCACTGTTAAGACTAAAATTATTCATAACTCTGATCACTCTTCCTGCTGCTCTGTTAAAAATAACTGCAGCAGGAGTTACTGATGGCCACAAGCTGTGAAAGAAGCCGAAACAGCTCAGCAGAAGGCGGAGTTTTGTCGTCCGCAGCCCAGATGGGCGTTGTGATTTTTATGCGTGAGAAATTCCATGTTTGCGTGTGAAATGTCATGTGTTGCGTGTGAGCGTGTGAAGTTAGTGAAATGCGTGTGTCACACGGTCAATGCGTGAGAGTTGAGAGCTATGATAGATACAAAACAGGGATTTAGTACTCAAGACACATTGTTTGAAGCAGGGCGTCCGTTAAATCCCCTTACTAACTTTCCTCTTGTTACACCACATCTACATAATCATTTTTATGGCCGTATTTCGTATTGCGTCAATGTATCCTCACATGAAGCTTACAGTTTCAGTGAAGACGGTACAGTAACTAAGGATTATTAGGATTATCTTGGAAAAATTGAAAGGTTTTAAGGGTAGTGATGGAAAGCCCGTGTGATTATTTTGGCCAGACGGGGTTCTTGGAGGCGCGTTTTGTTGAGCGCCAGTCCTTGAAAGAGCAAGAGGCCACAATCAAACGGATCAAAACAGGATTTCAAAGGGAAAGCTAATTAAAGAGTAATGTGTCTTTCCATACTTCTGAGCACTGACACCGCTTGTAAAAACTGGCTTTTACAAACAACAAAAAGCAATTGTACCTTTCCTGCATTAATAGATGAAACCAAGGGGATGTTAATATGTATATATAGCTAACATGAGTTGGGTTTTTCTTTTGTATATTTTTTTTCTTTGTCTTTTTGTCTGTTCACACTTCCTATCTTTGCCCTCTTTTCCCCAATGAAAACAGAGCTGTATTTCATTTTGGATATGCATCTAATCTTATTAAGTAATGCTTGCCAGCTGGAACCCATCTAAAGTCAAGCAGTGCTTTCACAGATTTCCCAGATATCATACAAATTACTGAAGAATATTAAAACTGGTGCGTTCCAAATTAGGTAAGTGTGATCAAACGAAGAATTAAAAGGGAAAATGTAAATGCTAGCGTACCCCCCCAAAAAAAGTGTAATAAAGTTTCCGTTGAACATGCCTTCCTCAAAACAATCCTGCCGCTGGGCGGGATTGTTGTTCTCATATTTGTGACTCATGCAGGAAGTAGAATCCCGAGTTTGGCCTTGGTGGACACACTGTCCAGGGCCGGGGTTGCAGCTGGTGGGACATGCTCACGTCTCCGCCGACAGCTCACATGCATGCTTGGGATTCGTTTAGACGTTACTCTCCCGGGTTCGGGCAAATAAAGATTCTTTCTTGCCTAATTGGCTCGTGTCACGCAACTCGAGCCTGGATGCGACTTCAGTGTGGGAGCAGAGAGCCTCCGGGTATTTGCGTTGTGTTAGTTTTTCTAATTGTCTGTGTAAGTTATTGCACCACATTGGGTCGGTGCTGCGGCTGGTTTTGCCAAGGCTTGACAACACAAATATAAGAATGTTTGGACAGCATTTAACAGCTTCATTAGAAAAGCATTTCATTTCCCCCCCCAGCAGCGAGAATATTTCTCAGAATCAGTCATGATCTCTCTTTGCAGCGACCTTCTAATCCTGATCGCTGTAAAGGTTCACGTGTGCATGTGAAGACTACAGGGTGCCGCTGTCATGAAGCGCCACGTAGACAAACCACAAACAGTAGCAGTGCAGGCTCTATGGAGAAGCTGCCATACAAGTCTGTTTCGCCTAAGGCCTCGAGTGTGTAGGCATATTACTTGTGTGCAACACAAGAACAAGTGCCTCTGTCTGCCAAGCAAAACAGAGAAGTGGAAACAATACGGTTTACATCTCCACTTTTGTTCTGTGTGATCCCATTTGCTTTGTCACAACATCACTTTGTTTGTGCTTCAGCATCCCGGCGCCTTTGTGCGCTCGATGTTGTGTTCGGGAATCCCATTTCTGATTTTGATCTTTTTCTTCCCCTTGCCTCAGAGATTAGGATTCCTCTCTCGGGTCCAAAGGCGCACTGTAACCCCAGCGAACATCACTCACTCGCGTCATAATCTCCTCTGAAAGATGAATATTTGCAATTGCCGCCCGGCCCCTGACGAAAAGTCCTTTTCGTGGATGATGTTTTGTCAACAGACAAAGGGAATGTCTCTAAATCGTTTCATCTCTTGACATATAATCACGTCACAAGGGAAACTAAGCATTCTCATCCAAAACAATATGGGAGAGATTAGAAATTGCATCTTGGTATTAATACCGGTATGTAGGCTGATTGCGGATTGAGTGAGTCAGCTGCAACTGCAGCAGAGAGAAACTAGTGGAAAAGTCTGACCCTGTTTCTCTCAAGAAAAAAGTGAGCATTCCAAAAAAAAAATCTCTTATTTTTTTTGTGTTAAAACAAGAAAAGAAAAAAAAAAGAGCCGGTGAGAGTCGGATTTGGACAGGCTGAGATCCAGACATTTGATCCACAGCATAATAAAGTACTTGCTTCCATTACGGCGCAGGCTTAACCTTTTCTTGCGATCGCCATTGAGAACTTGCCAGAAGTCATCAATATTTAACAGCTGTTGCTATTATGAAATGCTTTATGGGTTAATGTGGCTTGCCGGCTTGCACGCAAGGCCTTGGCCGTCCGCCAGCAGCCTGACAGGAGGAAAGGGGGAGTAGATTGACAGACGGCTTGCTCGCGTGACAAGCAGCCCTTGATCGGCCAGCTCCTCTCTCTCGCTCTCTCTCTCTCTCTCTGCGTTGGTATTGCTCTCTTCACTGTGGATTTCCTGTGTCTGCAGAGTGAGAGAGGTACATACGCAGAGAAGAAGAGCGCTGAGGGAAGAGGTGGGACTAGGCAAAGGAGGTGGCACCAAGCCAGCCAAATCTCAACACACACATATAAACACATGCAGTTGTCTTTACATGCACACAAGCCTTGTAGGAGCAACTGCTGCGCTGCAGTGTTTGCATGTTCAGATCTAAAACATTTCTTTGCCAGTTGTACACACGGCTGGGGATATGCTGCCAAGAGATGGCGCCTCGTTGCTCAGAATTAATGAAAACACGGCTCAATGTAATCAAGTAATTAAGTTCCTCGGCAAAACTGGTGCTGTTCACTAGAGATGCACTGATCATTCAGTCAGAGATCGGAATTGGCTTATTTTTCCTTAGTTGGTTCTGATTTCATGGTTTTCATTACATGCATGAGAGCTAGAAATTCCTACTTTTTAGGGCTATTAACACATTAGGGTTCAGCATGTTCTTTGAGCTTCATTTTGAATAAAAGATAAATGTTGCCCAAACCTTTGATGTGCTCGTAATGGGGGATGCTCTTGTATGTCCTTCCTTTTTCTATTGGATTCAAATCTACCTCTATCAAGGAGCCTGCAGCATTGTCTCAGTTTTGTATTTTACAGTGGTGCAGTCCTTAAAAGAAACAAATTAAGTCACAATCTTGCATAAGAATAAAAAAATAAAAAATTGTATGTGCCGGCAAATGCCTGTTTGATGCATCTCTGCTATTCATCTTATATTATTTCCTTTAGTCTTTTAAGTGTTTAATGGAGAATCTCTGGACACTTCAAATCGGCCCTTCATTAAGTGGAGAGATCTACAGCATGTGGAACATTTGTTGTCCAAATTCAACCCAAAACAAACTGCAGCAGCCAAAGCAGTCTCTTTTTCTTTTGGAACTTTATTATAACAAAGAAACAGGATTGTTAAAGAAAAGCCAGTTGTGTTGTGTCCCCAAAGTAATGTAAAAGTTATGTAGAGCTGTAATACAGCTTAGCGAGCTATTCACCTGTAATTAGTCATGAACTACCTGCAAATGACCGCTGTAGCTGAGGTAAAATTAATGATCCAAATAAATGAGTAAAATAACTACAAAGAAATATTGGTGTAATAGTCATGCAGATGAAGAAGATGGATGGATGAAATACACCCAGTGTTGACAACATGCAGTAAACTTGTATTCATGGTCAAAATGACAACATTAATCTTAACGCCATTACTATATCAAAATATTATGACTAGCGCTAATCTTTCTGGTCCGTTCATTTTAAGCGGCTCATTTTGAGGCATTTTTCCCCCCGTTACTTCCTTCTCTATTGTCTCGTTCATCCCCACAATGAAATCATCGAAGTGTCTTCTCTTTTTCCCCTCTGCTGCATTTCTCTCTATTGTTGTCTTTCTCAGCTACTCTTGGTTTTACTGGAGGAAGTGGCTTTGAAAGAGGGGATGTTGAAAACAGGCAAACACAACCACTCTGTGCTCATCACAGCTGTTTGCTCCCCGCTCCCCCTGGAGGTTTCAGAAGCAAATCGCTCATTAGGAGGACTGCGCTCGTGCCTGTTTGCTGGCAGAGAGCAGGAGTTTCTCAAAGTGTAGTGACGGGTCTGGAGCAGACGAAAATGCAACACTTTCACAGTGCTGGGAAAGAAGCGTTTGCATGCTGAAAAAAGAAGTTTTCAAACTTCTTCTGTTCTGTTTGTTTAGGCAAAAACGTACCAGGTCCTGTCTCCTTCTCCTACCAAAAAGTTATTGCCCCCCTAAACCTAATCCTTGACATCACTGTGGAGGAATTTTGGCGCCCTCCTCCTTGCTGAATCGTTTTAATTAAGCCACATTAGAAGATTAGAGAGCATAAACTCTGGGTTTTCCAGCATGTATGCCTGAAACCTGCTATCTTTGTCAGATGTTAAAATTAGTTTGAAGATCTGAAACATTTAAGCGTTACCAAATAAAAAAAGAAGCAAAAACGGAAGAAATGAGTAAGACGTTTTTCACAGCATTCTATATGGAGAAAACGCATTTCAGCCTCGTTTTCACAACACTGATTTTGATCAAGCAGCTAAAGAACCAAGCTGCTTCCTTACTATGGGGTAAGACAACTCTCAATGAAAACGTACGCGTATAAGATTTGTATTTGTTGCCTGTTGTCAACTCATACAAACGTGTGACATCAGATGTTTCGTCTGTGAGAATACAAGTTTAGAAGTTAGGACTACAAGTTGCAAAGTTACGAGGTTGCAACAATACAAGTATAAATCACAATTTTACGAATCACAAATTTCCGAGTATGATTCTACAACCCCTGCTGAAACTGTTACACTCCTAACCCGATGGTGGGGGTAATGACATGTTTACCGCCACCAACAGGAAGATGTGTTACAGCTTCATCAGGGGTTGTAGATTGGTACTCGTAAATTTGTGATGCTTACTTGTAAAATTGTGATTGATACTTGTATTGTTGCAAAGTTGCAACTTTGTAAATGGCATTCATGACTTCAACACTTGTATTCACAGAGGAAACATCTGATGTCGCATGTATGAGTTGACAAGGAACAAATACAAATCTTAGATTTATTCACGTTTACTGACTTACATTTACAAATTCAGACACTTAAGCATACGTTTATATTGACAGTCGTCTTACCTCATACCTTACCCCTTACCCAGAGTTTTCTCTGAGCAGTCCTTTGTATTACCGTCAAAATTAAGTCATAGCGTAACCTAATAATTGGAGGGTGGTCTTGATATTCTGTACACTCAGTGGAAAGAGATTTCTGGCCGACCGAAGGAACTAGACACTTCATGCCTCACCCTTTGGCAGCTTCCACATCCCTATACTTGTCACTTTTTACCTAACACCCAGTCCTCACACGGTGCACATAAACGCCTCGCCATTACCCGCTCTGTTTTCCTTTTCGGACCAGAGACGGAGAAAATAGAGGCGAAGAAAAGCAAAGCAGAAGACGTTAGTGGCGAGAAATAAAGCGTGCATTGTTGGCAGAGGAAGCGCCGGTGCCGATAATTAATCATCCCGAGTGTTTGTCTTTCCTGACGCAGCATCCTCTCCAAGAGCTGCCATAAGAGGGAAAACACAAATATATGAGGCGCTGAAAGGAGGGGAATAAAGACGGTCATTAGAGTCATTTCCCCTCCGCAATGGTTTCCACTGGTTGGATGATATTCTGGTGATCGGACTGAATGATTTTTCTGTGAAACGGCTGTCTGCGGCTGTTTGTTTGTATGTGTTCTCACTTACTGGAGGCGATGACAAAAACGCTTTCAGCCTGTCAGTGCTTTTCATGAGCTGTCCAGACTGCATTTCAGCTTGGGGAAGAAACGGTTGCTTGTAGGGTGGGGGTGTGCCTCCATCCAAAACGTATGGAGGCTATAAATTGGAGCGCTATGTTTGCATGCTTGCTACTGAAATCGGCTGATCAGCCCTCATGCAAAACCGAACAAGGACAGAGCGGCGAGATAACGAGGAGCGCTTGCAGAAGGGAGGAGGAGAGAGGGACATGGCGGAGAGTAGAAGGTCAAGGGTGAGGAGCCAAAGCCATAGTGAGGTTGTATGTTGGGGACAAGACGGGTTGGAGGACATATTTGCGTGGAGATCATGACGGTTTTCATAACATAGATGGTGGTGTGTGCATATGTGAAGTTGCGTGACTAATCTGGGCTTGCTACAGTGTGTGATGGAGCAAAAGACTGATCTGTTGGAGAGGGCCACATGCCCCTGACCCAGCATCCACAAGAGAGACACGCAAACACGCCTCTAAATATGCCAACGCGGGACATGTGACAGTTCAGTAAAGCAAACCCCGAGAGCAGGTACGCATGCGTACTTTATCTACGTTATCACATTATGTCACATTACAACCACTAACCGAATGGGGTTTTGTGTGATGGATCAACGCAAAGCAGTGCAGAACTGTGAGGTGGAGAAAAAAAATGAAAAAAGGAAAGAAAGAAGCTTTTGCAAAGTGTGGCATGTGTTTCGTATTAAGCCCCTTGAGTCAATAGAGCCACATTTCGCTGCATTTAAAGCTGAAAGTCTTTTGGAGTTTGCCTCCAGCCGCTTTGCACATCTAGAGACGGACATTTTTGCCCTTCCTTCATTGAAAATGCCATGCATGATACTGCCGCCACCGTGTATCACCACTGACGTTGTGTTCAGCGTGATGTGTGGTGTATTTTAATAACCTTTTTCCAACTCGTAATGGACACATTTTGAGTGCCTCAATAATAGTAGCCCTGGTGATAAATGTTTCCACCTGAGCAGTGGATGTCTGCAGCTCCTCCAGAGTTACCAAGCCTCTTGGCTTCTTCTCTGATCGGTTTTGGTGGACGGCCGTGTTATGGTAGGTTTGCTGCCGTGCCAAAGTCTTTCCATTTTCACATGATAGATCGGACGATGCTTCTGAAAGCAGCGTTGCAACAGATTTGCCGCGTACGCCTTGCTTTTTAGATTTTTGTGTAAAAAGTTGTGACAGCCGTGTCTTCTTTTGCTCTTCCAGTTCACAACTGTGTACCACTTTGTGTTAGGGAGACAGTTAACGTGACAAAATGTGGAAAGGTTCACGGGGCATAAAGACTTTTACAAGGCCCTGTAGTGGGCAGGCTTTACTGTGATAGAGAAAAGAGCCGTCAGGCAGAAGGTAAGGAGAGATTGTTGAGATATTTTATAGATATTTATATTTACATAGAGTTCACAAAGGCCATACATTTAGACCTGTGTGTAATTTGAACTCATCCGCAAATTGAGATATATGAATGTTCCCGTCTCTTTTTATAAATAGACTTACATTTACAAAAATTTACTCTGGAAAATGCTCATTTAAAAAAAAAGTTATTTTCTAGTTTATTACATCTACTATTACCGAATAATATTTACTTTAAGAGGTGAGGTTAGCTCTGCAGGTTGTGGAGCATGAGCACATCAGCCTGACTGCCCGGCTTGCCTGACTTTACACCAAACTCTCTGTGACTGCTGGTTGTGCTTTTATTGCACTTAAGGAGTCCTGGTAAAGTTATAAAAATCCTCAAATGTTTTCGCCCTTTCTCCACTGGCCCAATGCACTCGCTGGGTGTGCTCGCTGGCTTTCGTGCCGTCCGAAAGGGAGACCGATATTGTTAACGAGTCTGCCACATGTCTGAGAAACGCTGCCACTCTCTCTTTCATCCTAGAGAACAGCGCCTGTGACTTCGTAAACAGAAACATCATTGTCACCATTCCGTGTTTCTTTTTTTCACGGTGTGGACTGGAATGCTGCAGGAAGCGTCTATCCCTGCGTGTTGCAGTGTTGACTGAATGAAACGCAAATCGATGATCTCATCGATGAGCCGCCTTTGACGCCGTTTCAGCTGCTAATTGACGTGCGTCCCAGTCACATATGCTGATGCGTTTACTTCTTTTCTTTTTACAGCGAGTCAAGACAAGCCCTCCAGGAAGCACATCACCAACACAGCATCCTCTAACCCTGAACCCAGGAAAGATAGCCTTCCTCTGGGCACCACCATCAATGAAAGCAGCCTCCTCCTGGAAGTAAGAAACCATATGACCTGTGTGTGTGTGTGTGTGTCCTGTGTGAGTGACGTCTGCTTCTGATCACTTAAGCAGAAAGTGTTTTCGGCACACAAACACCTCGGTTTAGTTCGTCTTAACAATAAAACGTTCTGTCACGTCGTGCCGTTGCACTTTGGATGGCACCGTCAGTGAACTGCCCTGCAGTTTGCACACACGCCTGTAAGAAGATTTGTCTGAGTGAGCTGCCCTCTGGCACGACCTCCCTCGTGGATCTGTGGTGTTGCGTGACAGACTGGCGAGAGGACTGCGTCGGAGCCGACGGAGGGCGGTGGGAACTCTCACGGGCGGCCGGCGAGTCAGTGTGAGCGCATCTCTGCCTGACTGCGTGTGCTCGACTGTGACAGTGAGCAGAAGAGAGTGAGAGGAGCGCGCGGGGTCTGTCTGTAACAATCAGAGCAAATTGCAGAAAAAACGGTTTTCACTCACTTGACCGTACGAGCTTTAAAACGATCCGGGTACAGCAGCACATCCAGACCTTAATGCAAACACGTGAGGATATACCGGCAGGCAGATAGATGACACCCTGCAAGGCTTGCCGTTAGTAAGACAGGCCTGGAGACCGCACATGCATCTGATCCTTATTACACTCTCCAGGACCCGGCGGCTCTCAGCGAGGCTTCACATGATGACATTGGTCGTTTTCCAGGAGACGTGGACTCCGAGCCGATCCACTGCTGCTGTTCCTCACTGGGACAGGAGACGCAAGACTAGATTGACCGTAGGGATGTTCCAGCTGCTGCCGCATGACTCAGTTGGGACCAAAGCCTTGTGGCATGACTGTGCATGTTTCGTTTTAATGTGACGGAGTCCAAAAGGGGAGATCCCACACATTTTCATCAGGCTGCACTAGCTTTCCCCTACAGAACCTGAAGACGTAGAAAGTCAAACAGGTGGTAAAGGCCTTTACTTATCAAAGTTCATGGCAACTGGATTATGTATACGTACATAGAAAGTGTTTGTTTTACACCAAAATTATTCACTTACTATTTTAGTAATAAAATAGAATGAATAATTATGAAGTGGAAAAAACTGAAAAGTGCTTCATACGTTTATGTTTCATCCTTTTTACCTATATAAACTTAGATCAAACCCAGGGCGGCCATTTGCCATTAGAAGTCATCTGATGAGTAAACGGAGTCAACCTGTGTGTAATTTAATCTCAGTGTAAAGGCAGCTGTTCTGTGAGGGCCTCTGAGGCTTGTCAGACATTAGTGACCGTCATGAAGACCAGGCTAGAGAGGAAAGTTGTGCAGAGGTTGAAAGTGGGGCTGAGGTCATGAAATAAATTCTGAACACCTCACAGACCTCTGTCCATCATCTGAAAAGGAAAGGAGTACGGTAAAGCCGCAAACCGACTAAGAGAAGCAGCCGAGAGCCCTCTGATAACTTTGGAGGAGCTGAAGAGATCCACAGCTCAGGTGGAAGAGACTGTCGACAGGATAAGTAGTAGTTGTGCAAGAACGAAAGTCACCGTTGAAAGAAAGCCATAAAAGATCCTATTTGCAGTTTGCTACGTCATGTAGGAGACAAAGCAAACACGAGGAAAAAGGTGCTCTTATCTGACGAGACCAAAACCAAATTTTCTGGCCACCATGCCTGTGTCTTGGAAAGACTGACGTTCAGTCTCTGAATCCAATCAGAGCCCGATCTGCTTCAGTTTCAGGCTCTACATGTGCAACTGCCTTTTACGAAGCTGTAGGTTTAGCTTCCCACGGGGGCTGTTTGTAGTCGCAGATATTTTGTGCCGCGGGACTGTGGCAGGTGTTTCCATTACCTAAAGGCTTCAGTATGCAAGGAACTGAGGGAAATGACGAGAAAAACACATAAAAACAGCACACTGCACAGCGCTGCCAGTGTTAGTAAAGTCAGCTTTTTTTTCCTTTCATTTCTGTACCTCTTTTCCATCTTCAGAGATGGAGCAGCGATGTTTTGGTATAAATGTTCACAAGGACAACATATTTAGCCTTTGTTGCAATTTGTTTTTCGTGTAAAACAAAAGGTAAAGGCGCCGCCCTGTTCCTCTATAACTAATGAACGTCCCAGTAAAGCGTTCGAACATGTGAACAACAAATGCACTGCATTCATCTGTAAAAAATTTACTAGTAATTCCCTTTTTAAAAGCTAATTAAGGTAATCAGTTGAAAAAATAGTGTCTTTTTTTTGCCTGAATACACTCTTTCAGTTCCAGAACAACAAAACTGGCAAAGTCCTTCAATGTTTTATTGTAGCATTTACTGCAGCGTTTCAAGGGACTTGGGAGGAAACATGGGAAAAAAGTTGAGCCATTGACTACATAAACGTGCGTGCGACCAGCATGAAAAAGATGACCTCTTCCTGGCCCTGTAGGACTTCATGAAAACAACATGACATTCTTCTATATTTAGCATATGTTCATGTCCATTGTTTGAGGCATTGGGAGAAATGCTCGTCATTTTACAGGGTTTTTTTTTCTTGCTGAAATATCTCACATTTTCACCTTCAGAGTTGCAGCTCAGATTCTAGAGATGCCGGAAATGTTTCTATATTCATTGCAGACATCTTGGATCTTAGTTAAAGACGCGTTTTATTTCTATAAATCCATTAAATTTGGCACAGGCATTCTGTTTCTGAGTGATATTATGAGTGCCCAAAACCTCTTGAAATTAGGAATCTTAAAAAAAGAAAAATTTAGCTGCATTCAGCATTTAATGATTGGCCAAAATGTTCATTTTTTTGTCTGTTTTGAGCTGCTGCCAGAGACATTGTGGCCTGAGTGTGCATGTGTGTGTGTTTGGGTCAGCGGGGGGACATGTGCCAGCAGTTGAACTTGTCAAACATCGTCTGCGTCAACGCGGCCGAGCACCTATCTCCCATCCACCACCCCCACTCCTCTCCCCACGCCCATCCTGCTTTTCTAGATGATTATGTCTTTTTAATTATGGCGGCAGATATTTTTCTAGGGTTGTGCTTTTACAGTTTCTCTCCGATACATCTGCGTTCTACAGCATCAAAAGAGACTCATCAGTTCACTGAGCTTGCGGGGCGCGTTGTGTGCAGTGGCCGGGGAACGATTATCTCCCATGGATGGTTATCAGATCACTGTTAGGTGTTTGTGAACGGGGGTGGGAGTGTGAATTTAGTGACCATGGGGATGTACATCATGTAACACACACACACAGATCGGAAAAGTCCTGCATATTCTCGCTGTAAAACAGAGGTGACAGACTCTGGCGGCAGCAGTCACGCAAGTCAGCGAGCCTTGGTGTTGTCACGCTATCCCAGCCATGTGTACGCACACACGGGCTGGAGGACCTCTTCCACATGTCCTTCCTGTAACTTTTTTCTTCCTCTTCTGTTTGAGCCGCGCACCTTCGCTTCCCCTCTCCATCTGCTAGTCTCTGGTCGTTTGACTGAAGCTACCTTGTTGTTTATGTGCCACGTTCCTTTTTGATCAGGTCTCATCTGGCGGGTCAAACAAACGAAGGATGTACTTTCAAAACAATAAGAACCAGAGTGTTTGTTTCCCTGAGACTTTTTTCCCTGAAACCTTTTTTCTAAAGGGTAACTTCAAACCTGAAACTCATAACTGCTTAAGAAATTAGCCTTTTGCGCTCAGCAATGTCAGTCATTTCAAATTTAAATATGGATGGCAGACAAGCTCAAAGTAAATAGCTGAGGAATAAAATGTAGCACTTTGTATTTATTGCTCTCATGTTTATTTACTGTATGAGCTGTTCTTAATCACCATTTCTCCCCCTCTGTCTGTGTGTGTGTGTGTGTGTGTGTAGTCTTTAACAGGCTTTGCCTTGGTGGTGAGCAGTGATGGCATGGTTTTTTATGCTTCCTCAACCATTGTGGACTATCTAGGATTTCATCAGGTGAGCTGAAATGTATCATATTCAAATATGCATTCATTGTATAAGTCAATATGTTTTCAAGGATAATAAATATAAACATACTCAATGGCGGCCCTGATTTTCATTGCAAATAGGTTGTGGAAATTCAATTTAGACAAATCCATATTCAAAGTGGTAAGGCTGCGAGGTTGTTTGAAGTGTGTGGGAAAGAATTAAATGCATCAGTCTAATAATGGCAAGAACTACCATTGAAATGTGATTGTGTGTTTTATGGTGTTATGGGGAAAGAAATATGTGAAAAGGAGTCTTCTGATAAAAAAAGAGTTGTCTGAATGCAATGCATACAACAAACAACATGGTCCTGAATCAAACATCATGTAGAGATGCTCTACTATGCTGTCAACGTCATTACCCACCCTTTAGGGGCTGGAACCAGACTTTAACCGTAAAGCCAGCATACCATTTTCGCCCCTGTCACTACCGTCTTACCACAGAATTACAGCAGATGTGTTGATGTCAACCCCCCCTTGGGTCTTGGCTCCTTTAAAAAAAATCCCACAATGACAGCCAAAGGTGTCTAAATCCCACATTCACAAATGTGGGATTTAGACGGATAGATTTAGACAAATCTAACCGGAAACTATAGCCAATTCACAAAACACTTGTGTTTTGTGAATTGGTACTTTGCATTGGCGTGTAGAGGGCAGAAAATTAGGCGGATCCTGGTACGCAAACCTTCAGGTACAGCTGTGATCTATAAAGGAAAATTGCATGCTGGTGTGCGTGGGCATGGTTTTATAAATCAGATTTTTTTTTTTGTCTGGAAGAAACAACCATAACCATCATGTGATTGGTAGATTAGTCATTTGTCACAAAAAGCAATCAAAAAGCTATACCTAATAACATGGCCAATGAGTGTATTTGTTCATATTACGCTGTTCTGTCTGAATGGCGCCTCTTTCAGCAAAGGTCTCTGCCGCCTGATCGTTGGTTCCGTTGCGAGGATTAAAGGGTTGGAGTTACATCTGAGGTGCTACTTGAAGACCTCTTTTTCACCCTAGCATACACTCTGGATGTCTAATTGGACCTAGATTTCCAACTCTTTAATGTTCTCCCTTTCCAGTGGCAGAACCTCATCATCCATTATAAATTATATCAGCACTAGCTGTCCTGTCCTGGGATGCTTAAACCACCTCCCTCCTTTAAAACCACGAATAAAGTGCTTTTCAGTGTTAAAATCTTTCCTTTGCCCTCCTCCTTGTCAAACACACCTACACACTAACAGACAGCGTGCTATCAAACGGGGATAGAAATCCTGCTACAGTGCCCTCTCTTGGCTTACAATAAGGTGCGGGCAGTAATTTAGCGCCGTGAGATCGACATGTAAACCAGTGTGGTCTGAGACCCGCTGTCCCACCACATGTACCTGTGTGTATGTGTTTGTGCAAGCAGAAGTGTGGAATGGGAACTTTTGAGACTAGTAGAGGTAATCACTCCTAATAGGCAGATTAGTTTATGTGTTTGAGCCGCTAGGTCAACAGGATTGAATGTGATTTTTTTCGCTTTGTCATGGATATTTTAATTCGCTAATCGTTAGATGTTTGATGCTGTTTGATAACATATTGGATAATCGTGGCTCGTTCTTTTCTGTCTTATCGTTTCTTTGGTCTTTTAACCGAGAGGCTAGAAGAAAGTGTTTTTTTTTTATAAAGTGAGTTTTCTCTGGCTGTACAGAAAAATTGCAAAATAAATAAATAAATAATTGGTCAAGTTTTGGTATTCAATTTTTCTGAAAGTAACCCTGTTTGAAAACTTCAGTGGGGAAGATGTGAAGCAGCTGACAGCCCGCTGGCTATCCTCACATATAGCCTACTGTTGTACGATTGTTAGACTGCCTGTGTTGTTTTCTAAAAAGTATGAAGCTATCTTGAAAACTACTAAATTTATAAATGTAATTTAATCTACTATTTGACAGAATTATTTGTATCAATATTAAAATAAAACGAATGTTAAGGATAGCATAACAATTGTACTTCTTCTCAAGGTTATACTGGAAGCACCTCATACCAGTTAAGGCCAATTACCGGATGTAATAAGTATCATATATATATATATATATATATATATATATATATATATATATATATATATATATATATATATATATATATATATATATATATATATGTATATGTATATATATATATACTGTAAGTCTGTCAGACACTGGATTCTGGATGACTCCTTTGAATAAATTTGCTTATAGATTCTGATCAAAGGCTTTATTATTTGCTTGTTATATTACATTATTTGGTTACCTAAATTTTTAGCTTAAGGAGGCATATTGAATTTTGAACAATTGAGCTAACTATAAATGCTGCCATAAAGACCACGCTGCATTGTTTTTACACACATTTCGCAACAAAACCGAAATCTAAGAATCACACATTTGCATTTAACCTTTATATAGTCGTTACTTTCTCAAATTCGGAAACAGAAGAGAGCGTTACATTTTTATCTCCCCTGAGAAAAGATAAATTTGGCCACATTTAAATATTTCCAGTCATGAAAGCTTGTCGTTATGGGGAAACTAAAGGGGTGTTTTGGTTCGCAGAAGTTTTAATTTTATTATATTAAAGTAACACTAAATCTAAGCCGGTAGCCCAACTAATTAGCTAGCTAATATTCAACCATAACTCTTATGTTAGTTTATAAAACAGGATCATATCATTATATTTTTACACTTCAGATCTACTTGTAAATTTAGCATATGTTTATTCTACATTCTGCTTAAAGCTATGAGATGAAATCAAACAGGGACATTGTCTGTAGCTATTATTATTATTACTGTAATAATATTAGCAGTGGTAGGAATAGCTGTTGCTCTCGTTTCAGGTAAAACCAATTAGATCATGTTACAAATTTCTGTTTTAAATCTTTATAAAACTTGAGAATATCACTCTGACACAGGCGACATCCCGCCCCCTGCCACGATGATGGACAGAAAATTGAACACTGAACCCCAAACGAACTTGTCAAACTCCATCATGTACAACCGGTTCTCTGTTTTTGCTGAGTGTGGTCGCGGCAGTGTGACAGATACCGGCCCGCTGCAGTCATTTCATATGTGTATTTTTAATTAGAGGAATGCAAAAACGTATGTCACGTTCTCAAGAGAAAGAAACAGGGCACTCACATCCTGGCGTGTCAATACCTGGTTTCTTTCTCTTGAGAACGTGGCGCACGTTTTTGCATTCCTCTGATGACCGTGAGCCATAGCATAACAGCATGCAAACCACTTTCGTGAGAATTTATTTTATTTCCCACATTTAGTTCTTGCAAATGAGACCCCCCCCCCCTCCATAGACACACAAACAAACGTACTTTGCCTTGACAAGGCCTCAAACAAACACATTGCACCAGTCTGAACCCACAACTGTGGCGAGAGGACACTTATTAATATACCACAGAAAAAACAAAGAACGGAGAAGGCTCCACTGAGCAGCACCACAACTAAAGCCCCAGAGAAGAAAACATTCACTGCTCTTTGATCCAATTTGTTGCTGGAGCTGTTAGCCTTTGAAGGTCAGTTAAAACATCACTTACTCTCTAGTTTTTTTTCCCCCTCTCTTTCCTTCTCTGCGTGTTTCTTTACGAGACACAAAAACAATAGTCACTCGATCCATCTGTGTGCCTGAACGCCAGTAGGGAACCGCAGTCCGCAGGACCAAGTGCTTATGAAGACGGTGGGAACAGATTGTGTTTGCAGAGGCAGGCGATCAAAAAGCCTCGCGTGCCACTGCCGTGGAAATTCTGGAGAGAGGGGAAGAGGGAAGAGGAGAAGGTTGAGCGCTACAGTGAGGAATCTGTCAGGGAATGACAGAAAGCAAAAGTTATTGCTGGAAAAGAGAGGGCAGAGGCCTGATGAAAGTGGGATGGAGCCCGGCTCAGTCTGTGCGAGAGTGGATGGGGAGGGTTGGCTGAGCCGGACTGCTGCTCGGGAGCCGGTGTCACGCAATGTTTGACAAACACAGCTGCCCTCGCTGCTCGTGCAGCTGCCCTTCGGCTGTTAAAGCACTGGGTAAATCCTCCTGCCTGTGTGTTTGAAGGGATGCACATTGATCCGGCATAACATTATGACCACCTGCCTAATAGTGTGTTGGCCCCCCTGACCTGTGGAGACATTAACTCCATTAGACCCCTGAAGTTGTGCTGGGGTGTCTGGCACCAACATGTTAGCAGCAGAACCTTTAAGTCCTGCGTGTCGGGGGCTTGGGCCTCCAGTGATTGGACTCATAACATCTCAGAAATACTGGACTGGACTGAGATCTGGGAAAAACGGAGACCAAGTCAACACCTCAGAGTCAGTTTTGTGTTCCTCCAACAATTATTGGACCACTTTTCCTTTGTGGTAGAACTCAATATGCCGCCCAAAGAGCCCACATCCATCAGGGAACACCATGCATGGTCTCCAACAGTGTTTAGGTATATGAAACGTGGCAACAATAATGTGAATGGCAGGACCCAAGGTTTCTCAGTAGAAAAATGCCCAAAGTATCACACCTTTGGCAACTTGCCATTTTTCTACAGTGAATTTGGTGCCATACCTGGCTATTCAAACTTAATTTAAAAAAAGCTAAATGTAATTTATCTGACTTGACCACCTCATTCCACCTTCATGTTCCAGTTTCAATGCGAACAGACCTGTTTTTGGCCCTTTCAGCAGTATTCAGGGGTCTCTGTAGCTCTATGGCTATGTACCTCCATAACAAACTGGGATGCAATGTATATTCCGACACATTTCTATCAGATCCACCATTAAGTTTTTCAGCAACTTCAGCCATAGCAACTCCTTAGTTGGATACAGGTACGCCTTTATGGTCTAATCAAGTGCCCCACATGCATCAGTTAACCATTGCTATTTCACCACTGTTCCTTAGTTGGACCCCTCTTTATAGATGCTAACCCCAGAAGACCAGGACCATCCCAAAGGGGCTACAGTTTCTGTTTACCCATCGCAATTCATCCCATGAGAAACTTGCCTTTAACCTCTTTTTAGACCATTTCTTTGTGATCAACATGTGTCCTTTATGTTTTGCTATCAAATGAAAGGCCAAGGGGGGGGGGGCATAGGGATGTACTAATGGGATACAAAGTAAAGACAACTGCAGCTGCAACACAGTCCATGTGTTTACACAGAATATACACCAGATGATCCTTCATTCTCCAGATATATATTTATAAGCAAAATCTGACATAGATTAAAAAAAACACGGACGTTAACGTACGGACGTTTTCTTGCATTTAGAGCGCTGAAAGGGTTAAGACTGCCCGCTTGAGGCTCAGCCAGATCCACATACTGGATCATGCCATCAATAATCGGATGAATGATGCAATTTGTAAGCCACACCCCCTTTTGTTCTGCTAAACCAGCTAAATGAGCTGAAAGCTAATAGGGCCTGGGATTTGGTGGATAAACCGATCCCTAATGGGACTTTTATTGTGGCTCTGAAGAGACTGATGATTCCAAATAATTAAATGTTCACCTCCTTTTAACTTGTCTGTGATGAAATGACTAAAAAAAACATTCTCTCAAAATAGGCACATGTTTTAATGACAAGCTCTTGTCCTTCCCTCTGTCTAACCAAGTTCTGCCCCCACAGACTGACGTGATGCACCAAAACGTCTTTGACTACATCCACATAGACGACCGTCAGGAGTTCAGACGCCAGCTCCACTGGGCCATGTGTCCTCCACAACATCAGGGCATGTCTGGGCAGCAGGATAGCCAGTTAGCCGCGGGAACAAGTGCGTACAGCTCACAAGGTGGTTTGTAGGTTTGTATTTTTCACAGACAAATTGCTTCTCGTATTCACATTCTTTTACTGTCATATTACAGGTGATGACTTTGTTGTGAGCAGCATGTTTAACTCTCCGGAGGCGGGCGAGATTACTCCCGAGCTCTCCTGCTTTCTCAACAGATGTTTCATGGCCAGGGTTCGGTGTCTTTTGGACAGCACCTCTGGATTTTTGGTGAGTGCTATAACCCAACCAAAGCAAACTCTAAATAGAGAAACTGGCACCAACTCAATGAGAGAAGACTGATGCTAATCTAAAATCTAAACAGTACATTTGCGCAGTCAATTTTATTTTCTAACTTTAGCTTGTGTAGTTAACTTTCTTTCCTTTACCCCACTGCCTGTAATGGGTTTGAGTCCAGATGAGAGGAAAAACATTGGTCTGGACAATTGTACAGACGTTAGGCAAAAATGACGACCAGCGTCTGGCTTGGTTGCAATGTGTTGGGAACAACACCAAAAGATCTGGATATCTATCTTTTGTCACACCCTTCATTGCTTAGTACTTAGCAAATACTGATAACATGCTTTCTGCTCAAAATAATTGTATATATGACACAGACAATTGTGATATAATGTCAAGCTCCTATTCTGCAGGTAAAAGGCCCAAGAATGTCACTTATCTTTGTTGACAAAACATGACAAATCTTTTGGTAGATTTGCTGCAAAATAAAAAAGAAACAAACGTTAGAAACTAACAAGCTAAATCAAGATGGTGAATCAGGTAATTTCCATGGGTTAGCCTACATGCTAAATATATTAGCATTATTAAGGGATTCTGCATTCGGTTCAAATCAAAACCTTTCAAAAACAACAGCCATGTTGTCGCCCCACCTTTGTACTGATTTACAGCCCTTGTGGTGGTGCAAAGGCAGAAAAATGCAACCCATGAGCCGAGGCCTCAGTCCCCAACATGGTTGCCGTGGGTTCGATTCCCGATCTGGAGACCTTTGCTGCATGCCATTCCCCTTCACCCATTTTTTTCTGGCTGCTGTCAAATGGCACAAGAGCCATAAAACTTATTAAACAAACAAACAAAAAAAATACATCAGCCTCAAAGAACCTCGGGTGCAGTTGTTGACTCTTCCTATCTTTTTATTTAAGTGAGTTGCTAGCACTGTGCCCACTCTTGCAGTCCGGGGCAGTGTTCGTCAACGCAGATAAGAGCTGTAGCATAGAAATACCAGCATCTTGTTGCAGAGTCATTTGATTCAAAACTTGAATTCAGCTTGCACAAGATGATCTAAAATAAACTAATTAAAGGCTAACGTTGAATTACATATGAAAACATGAAAAATTAACATTTATCTATTAACATTTATTTAAATTTTGTAAATGTATTATTTTTTTTTGGTTGTGTTTCAGACTATGCAGTTTCAGGGTCGCTTAAAGTTTCTCCACGGGCAGAAAAAGAAGTCACCCTCTGGGACACTTATTCCTGCTCAACTGGGTCTGTTCTGCATAGCTGTGCCCCTCCTACTACCCTCCATCACTGAGATGAAAGTGAAAAATATTTTAATGCGGGGAAAGAACAAAGGCGGGGGGATTATCTCTCCGATGGAGCTTGGGTAAGGGAAAATGACACTACATGACTTATATTCACTTTGAATGATGAGAAGATGTTATACACAAGGAGCATGAGGGCAAGACATTTCAGCGTTTGAAAAGCAAATATACCTACAAAATCGCTACCAATATATTCTCTTGCTGGTAAAATTATTCTCATTACAACCTCAAACGTGATTTGATGTGATAGACGAACAAAAAATGGTGCACAATTGTAAAGTGGAAGGAAAAGTGATTTATGGTTCCCAAATATTTTTTTTTTACAAATAAAAGTCTGAAACAGTGGGGACTATCTGACTTAAGCCCCCTTGATTCAATACTTTGTAGGAGTGATTACAGCTGCAGGTCGTTTGGGGCGTGGCATTTGTTCGTCTAGAAATTGAAAATAATTGTTTGCTAAATAGCTTCACTGCAGTCAAACCGAATAAAAACCACATGTTAACATTAATCGCAGGCCTAAACCACATGACTATGGTTTGCTCTGAACCAGTCGACTGTAGCTCTAGAGGTATGTTAAGGATCTTGCTGGAAGGTGAACTTCTGCCTCAGTTTCTTCTGCAGCCTCTAACAGGTTTTCTATCAGGGTTGCTCTGTATTTTCCTCTATGTATCTTAACCTCAACTTTGACCAACTTCCTATGCCTCCTGAAGAAAAGCATGATGGTCCCACCACCATTCTTTTTACAGAAGGGACGGTTTGCTCAGGGTCCTGTGCGGTTTTCCACCACATAAAGTATTTTGCATGTAGGCCAAACAGTTGAAATGTTTTCTCCCCTCACCAGAGCACCTTCCTTCACATGTTTACTGTGGCTTTTCTCAACCAGCGAGCAGGACTTCATATGGCTTCCTGTCAACAATGGCTTTGTAGAATGCACAACCAATAGTTTTCCTATTGCAAGACTTTCCCACCTGAGCTGTGGATCTCTTCAGCTCCTCCAGAGTTACCACCTTGGTTGCTTCTCTGATTAAGGTTCTCCTTAGCTTAACCGTTTTCTATTTTTAGACAAGACCTCAAACAGTACTTTATAAATGTCCAAGGCTTGGAATATCCTTTTACTACTCATGTCTGTTTCAAACTTCTATCCAGTTTTATCCCGATCTGTTTGCTGTGCCACTAATTTTTTCCAGTGAATATTCGAGGCCTTCACAGAACAGGTAGATTTATACTTAAAATGACACACAAGTAAGCATTTCTTTTGCAATTAGATAAAGGCAATTGGTTGCACTGGATTTTATTAAGGCGGATCAGAGTCAAGGGGCCAAAATAAAGAACATTAAAGCTTGAGGCACATGCATTCATGTACTTTATGATTCTAAAGCTTACATGTTCTTCTCCCAGCTTTCTGTCTGTTTTGACACAAGGTTACAATGGAAGAGGGAGGGAAATGTTAAAAACAGTTTGTTTTTGTGACAGCAGTTCATTATCCTACCACTGCTTCAAAAACACATTACACTCAGAGATCCCAGTTCCTATCATAGACAAAAGACCCTATTTTTTCCAGAAGGATTTTCTTTTCTTTTTGCTAGACATGGCAAGTTAATAACTCCTTGTCGTTTGCCAATTACAACTATGTACCTGAGCTTACAGGTGTAGACTTCTGGATGCCTTGATTTCAACCAGGGTGTACTTACTTTTTTTCTTAATTAAATGAGTACCATTTACACAATTTATTATTACACAAAGGCAAAGAACAGACTATGGCTTAGATCAGTATTTTCCAGTGTGAGTTCTCCGCCTCCCTCTCGGAGACTCTAGAAGTTCCAGGGAATGCCAGAATTAGATCTGCTTTTATGAAAAAAGAAAAAAAAAATGACACAAACAGCAACACATTTGCAGAATTTGACATGTCTGGGTAAATTTAAAACACATGAAACGCTTCTCTTAACCACAAACATTTCACACAAGTGTTTGTGATTTATTGAGTAGGAATTAAAAAAAGAAACTCAAACAGCACATCAACGAACGTGAGAAGGGTTTGATTTTGCGGCCCTTTCCATGTGTCTGTGTGGACGCTTTTAAAAGAAAATTGGACCCGTTTTTAAGTCCTTTGACAAAGTGGTTAGTCGTGTTGGGACAAGGCATGGGTCTGTCTGAGATTCTCATGGTATGATAATGGTATGATAATAAAACTACCACAGTTTTACAGCATTAAGACAAAAATGTAAAACAAAAGTGGTACCCGTCACTTGATTCTTTTTATTTAACACAAAAAGCGACACTTATTTTTACAGCTGCTAAAATAATATAACACGGTGATTATTACACTTATGATACTATCTATATTTATCGTTATTTCAATTTTGAGACAAAGACTAAATAAAATATACAATACAAACATTCAATAAAGTTAGTGTTTTAAAATAGTTATATTGCAGAATATTACATCTTTTTGCCCTTCTCTTCTTTATAGAGAAACTCCGTCTGAGTCTAACAATCTGCGCTAGCTAAGAGCGGTTAATTAGTTGAGCTATCTGCTCCAGTAGCTAGCCTCCAGTCAACAGCTTAGCATAATTAACCGGTAGCATAGTCAGATCCCACATATATTGACATTTTTAGTTTAAGTCGTTTGGAATTACTAACGTAAGCTAAAGCTAGCTTGTTAGCTTCCACCACTCAAGGTTTTATTTGCTTTCGAACACCATGACAGGACAACTTTCTACTACTGGTCAGGGATCTTTTCAAGTTCACAAAACCCAACTTTCAGAAATCCAAGTTAATCCTTCAATAAAGGTGATGGGGTCCACTCCTTTAGTTTCCACAAAACTGACCACGTATTTTTTGCAGCCAAAAAATATTTTCCAAACAGAAGACAGAAGCCTTCCAGCTGACCTGCAGTGTTCAGCAACAAGGGAGAGAGGCAGTGCTACCCTACTCTCTACTCCACGCCGCCAGAGAAAACTATCGTCTCTCCGGGACTTGCACTAGTATCTTATTAGAAGGAATTTGAACGGCAAAAACATTATAACATTTCATTTTAGCTGAAATGATTTTGTAACTTTTTTCAACCTTGTTATTTCTTGATACCAGTAATCGGCCCTTGACCAGTTGGGTCTCTGAATTGTAAGCTTCAAGGATAGAAAATACCTCAGCTGTGATAAGTAGTTCGATGAACTGCAAAACTATGTTTAAAGACACCGTTTGAAGTTATTTCTTTACTCACCTTCACACACTTTACTTTGCATCTGGTCAATCTAAAAGCAGGATGAAGACTTCCAAAATGTGATGCAGTCCAATTCATTTCATTGGCTTGTACAACTGGACGGGTGACCCGTCTAGGGTGTGCCATGTCTCTCACCCAGTGCCGGCTGGAGATAGGCATCACCACCCTCACCCCCAAACCTACATGGACAAGTGGGCGCGGGCATTGGATGTACAGACTGATGGTTACACAACAACCTTACTGCGGCTGTATGATTGTTACATTTCCAGTACCAACACGTTTTGTAAAGAGAAAGCCTCCTCAATCAGGAGGGCAGAAAATACTTAAAACTGTTGTCATTCATTTTAAAAAGTGAGGTGTTAAAAACACAGTTACCACAGTGCTTGAATAAGATGTTTGTCATCCACCGCAAATAAACCTGGAGATCTCTGGGTTGTGCGTGTGAACTCTGTTGTTGGTTTTCAGATGGGACACATCCCAGAAAATATGAGTCACATTTGAAATTATTCCCATAACCACCACAGTGAATCAAACCAGGATATTCTTTTTTTGGAAATTTCTTCATAGGAAACAAGGAAACCTGTGTGCAATCCCTTATAGCCACATGGATATAGCTGTTTTTTTTTGTTTTTTTTTAAGAATACCTCCCAAACAATCGGTCAACTCCTCTGAGTTGATTCAACGAGAAGTTTTTGAAACTCTGTTATATGAGCACTGGCTGTTGTGCAATAAAAGCGTTGTCAAGGTGTGTGCATGATATGTGCGATGGTCTTTAAAAAAAACAATTATGGAGCAACGTACCCCCTCCCTCACAGAACTCAGTCAGACAGAACCCTCCAAATTCACAAACAAGCATGTCCCCGTAGTTCTTTTTTTAAAATAGTTTTTAAGGATTTATTTTACCCAAAACTACATACACTGAAAATGTCCCAACTAAATTCAGTTTAAAGAAAGATGATCAAAGTCAGGTCCGTTTTGGTTTTCCCAATTGACCAAACCCCAACCACCTTTCAAGCACATTTCAGACATCAACAGACATGTTTTTATCCATCTTTCCCATTTTTACGTTGTTAAAGACAGATGGAAACGAAACTGTGCTCTGGGGGGGTGAAGTAGTAAAACGTCTTTACTGTCAGATCTCTAACAGAACTATTTTTAACTTCATAAAAAACTTCAATTTCCTCAAAGCTTTTAAAAGAAAGAAAAAAACTTAGAAGTCAAAGCAGAAAAAAGTCATCATAGAACATTCGCAAATCTTACAGCATTGTGGAAAAAAATGCTTCTCACCACACATGAGAAGTGAAAACTAATTAGTTTACCCAGAAAAGCTTTTCCACCAATAACAGCCTTCTTTTTCTAACAAGAAAATCTCCACCCTGCAGCTTGGTAAACACCCTTTCTTTTATACTTAAAATAGTTCATGGATCAATAAAACTAATAATGTTACAATTCTGGTCTTGAAATACAGGTAGACCAAGCAGAGCCCTTCCCATAACCCCCATGTGAAATGTGCCGAGTCTAAAATGCTCCTTTCTTTCACGTTCCAGTGATTCTTTGTAATTGTGATTTAATTTCAGTTTTTATTTCAGCAACTATGCTCCTAAGAGTTACATAATTCATTCAGGGATCCCTGTTTCAGTTTGTCAATTGGTGGCAATTATTAGGTGGTTTCAATGTTAATTACTCCTTCAATAAAGGCCTTGTCACAAGAGGATTTCTTTTATTTTTTATTGAACTGACATTTTGGCAGATGACAGGCAAGAACTTGTGGATAAATGGTGTCTCCTCTTTTTTCTTCACAGTGAATGCGGGGAACACCTAAGGAGGCACTCCATCAGTGGAGGAATGGGTGACATGACAGACCCTCTTCTCTTTTCTTGTCCCCATCCGGGTGCTACGCAGCGAAGCCAACACCCGTCCTGGACCCCTCTTTGCAAAGACAACCTCAAGTACAGCCCTGACGGCTTCTATAGCCAGGAAGAGCCCCTCAACTTCTGCAAGTCCTCCGTGGCTGCCAGCAAAGGCGTGGCCGCAGGACTAGGTGGACGGTGGCCTATGCGACAGCACTTGGGATCCGTCAGAGCTGCTCAGGGTGTCGGCTACATCCCCACGAACCGCCTAAATAGGACTGGCCAGTACGGGAAGCCCTACTGCCTTTCTCCGAGCTGTCACAGTGGCAGGGGTGCCGATGTGTTTGTCTCGAAGCTGTATGGCTCGTCGGACCCAGACGCTTACTGCGTGGACCTGGTGAAGAGCGAGAACGACTTCGGGGAATGCTACGAAGGCCACATGATGCCTGAGATGCCGCCCATTAAGATAGAGCACGACTCCGACTCGGAGAACGGATGCGACACGTACGGGCAAGCTTGGGCCTGTCGCAACCAAGCGGCGATCGACCGTCGCTACGGTAACGGGGTGTATGACCCAAGCTCTGGGCTGCAGCTTAAATCAGAAAGCGATTATTTCGACCCGCAGTACTCCCCTTGTCAACGGGGGAAAGCGGGAATCAGCCCCGCGTACAACGACGGAAACTATCCCAGCTATGCAGTCAACAACGGCGCCCGTCTGTTGAAATGTGACAAAGACCTCGTCAGCAGCGGTGATTCCAACCAGTTTAGCCCTCAGAGACTCTCTCACTCAGACTCTCTATGCAGCAACCAATCGGTCAACCTCATGAATTCAAACATCTACCCTCAAAAGGCGTATATGCACCCGGACTACAACAAGCAAGGCCCCTATGAGTTCAAAGGTCATGGCCTGATCCATTCAATCAAACGGGAGCCCATGGACTCCCCCCCCTGGTCTGAGAACGGTCAGGACATGAACCAGTCCATGATGGGCGGCTCAAGGAACGTTATGCCATGTGTGATGAGCACAGGCCACAACAAGTCCAGTCCGTACGTTTACATGCAATGAGAGAGAGCATTACCCACACATGGGCAGATAAATGTCTGCCCCGCCCCCCAACCCCTTCACACGCACAATTACACATAACCACAAACAAATCATTGTGTATGAAATAGTTTTCCTTTATGTGTCGATGTCTACCAGCATTACAGAAGGTTACCATGACTCCCAGGATGTCAAATATTTTCTTAAATTAACTGAAGAGGTCTCAGGTTCAAGCATCAGTGTTGTGACAATCAAAGTTTTTGACTTTCAGACCAGAGGGTGTTACTTCTAAGGTACAGATTTGGGATTTTGAGCACTTTTGGCTTTAGTGACAATGAGGAAAAATAATGTCAAGACACCCGTCTATCTTTAGTTTAGTATTGTTGTGACACCAGGATTTTGCAGGGGAATATCTTTTTTATTTTTTCTAAACTTTGTGCACAGGAGAAAACTTACATTGATTGACAATTTCATTTAGGTAATAATGCATTTCTAATGTTAACCTTTGAATAGTTTTAGGGTGTTTCCAAAAAATGTGGATGCTGCTTAAATCATAATTCACACAATGAAATTTGTTCAAGAAATGTAAATAAATTTTTTTAAATGAGAAAATCTTGAAAGAAAAATAACTCATGAGGCTTTTCTTAAATCTGCAAGAGAATGCCAAAGTCATTCACATTTAGCTTTTATTGGTCAGCTCCAGGTTAATTTGCCCGTTCACCAATGTGTGCCCTCGTTTTTTTTCTCTTACATTTTTTTTACCCACGTGTTTAATTTATTGCATTTCCATTTATCTTTTCTTGCAGTTAAGTTTTTACATGGAGACGCGATTTACACTGAAGACAAATAGCCTGTGCAGAAGATACGATTTAAATGAACTGTGTATCATTTTCTAAAGGTTCTGGAATACTCCCTATTTCCAATATAGTTTTGATCCAGTGGCCAATGAAATCTTAATAAATATGCTAAATCAGTGCACTTGATGAAACTCTGATTAGTTATTATCATTAGGATGATTAAAAAAATGACTTGAAATCATTGACTGTAAATGGGCGTATGTAATGCCCCCAGGAAGGGTACGTTTTGATGCATGATGGAGATAGGATGTGTCAGTTGGCTTCATTTGGTAAAAGTCAGGTTATAATGACCGAAACTACAAATGAATGAAAAGATGAAGGAGCTAAATGATCGGCACCTGCTAGAGCCGCTTTGTACCACAGCAAAAGAGCTGAACTGGCCTGGATACAAACAGAATAAAGCTGCACTCAGCATCAAAAGAGACATTGAAGTGTGAAAGGCCTCAAAAAACAATAAACAGAGGAAACAATTAACTTTTAAAGTGATGGCTCTGTTCTTTCTTTTAAATCCTTTAGAGAAATAAAAGCATGCCATGTCTCTAAAAGGCTTTAAAAAATGTATAAATTGTCCTAATCCTATATTAGTCAAATACTGTATAGGATTTAAGTGCTTCGCTAATCTTTGTATCCTGATTTAATTCACATTTTATAAAGTGCCACTTTTTTTGGAACTGGAGCTTAATACAAATGTAAACTTTTTTCATTACTGCCTCCAGTGATCTATAATTCCCTGTGAAGGTATTCACACCCCTTGCACTGTTTCATATTTTGTCATATCAACCACAAAATGATGTGTCTGGAGGAGCTACACAGATACCCAGCTCACTCTCACAAAGCTGACCTTAATGGAAGAGTGCAGAGAAGACAATTATTTGTAATAAGTGCCGTTTGCAGGAAACACACGAAAGACCGATACCTGCGTTCAAAACGTTGTGTGTGGCGGCAAAACACAGCATATGAACTTGTACACTCCTTCCCCACAGTTACACACGGTATCGCTGCATCATGCTGTGGGAATGAAAGGATAGGGAACCTGGTCAGATTTGATGGCCACAAGAGTAGTCCACAAAAGTCGACCCAGGCGGGCTGAATACAAATGCACGACACACTTTGTAGATTTTTAGTTACAAGACATTTTGAAAGTTGTATAAAAAGCTTTTTCACCTCATAATTGTGCACTACCTTGTGCTTATCATTTAATACAGAGAAGACAAAGACAGGGATGTTTGTGGTTGCAACGTGACAAAATGTTAAAAGGTTCTTGGGGTAGAAATGCTCGCAGGGTACTGTGTGATCAGAGGCTGCTGGAACATTAGAGAACCCAATCATTACAAGTGCAGACACTTGAAAATTGTTGTCTGTGGTTGCACAACAAAATGGACTGGTTTAGGCTGTGTCATTAATTTCTTTTCAGGATAACACACTTAGATCATGTGAATTCTCATCATCTTTGCTTGCTAGTACACCTTTATTGCTTTTTAGAATTAAATTCAGTTGAGCTCATATAAAATATGCAAGTTTTCTGTGTTGTTGGACCAGCTTTTTTCGTACTTGTTTTTACCTTATCTCCCAGGCCTCTAGCATGAAGTTTCTTAAATATAGCACTACAGATTGTTTTGAGAGTCTTACAAACTATGTCAGCAGAACACAGTAGAGCTGATATGCAGTTAATGACCACACCATGAGGACCGAAGGACATTTTGCATCTTCATCGAGTCACATAAGTGGACTCAATCAGTAAAGGAACCGTGGGTGACTGTGCCCCAGTGCAGTTGGAAGGTTGTGGGTTTGATCCCAGCTTCCACTTGTCACATGTCGATGTGCTCCTGGGCAAGGCACCTAACCCCAATTTGCTTTCCGGACATTTGTTAGTGAGTTTGGGTGAATATAGCTCTAGTGTTAAGAGCGTTATATAAATTGAGTCCATTTACCATTAAACCCTTTTAAGCACAACTCTGTGGTGTGTGTTCCTCAGCAAGGCACTGGTTAATGCATCGCCCTGCACTTGCTTCATGGCTCTGAGCTCATTTTGGAAAGGAAGAAGGGAGTGAAATCAGTCTGTGCATGCTTAAAGCATAAAGCCTTTGCAGACGCATTGCAACCTTCTCTGCACCAGTCAGACTAAAGCAGTCATGAGGTGAAGGCTTGCTTACTCAAGATAAAAGTGACAGATTTCAAATATTCATGTCAGGAAGAAGAAGCTTAATGCGTCATTTAGCAAGCACGACAAATGTGCAATGGAAACGATCCTTTTTCTCTTCCTTTCAGCGGCTCACCGCTCGCTGCAGATCTGACGCATTCTCTTTGGGATAAATATTCTCTTTTCATTTTGTCTTCTCAGTCCAAATGCATCTGACTGTTGTGATCACATCAGTATTTTTTGCACAAAATCAATCAAGACTAATCCAATCTGAGTCTCAGTTCTGTAACGCTACTGTTGTAGCTTCTGAATTGCACTACTGGGAATAGTTCAGTTGAAGTTCAGCCTACCCAGACACGTGTTTGAGTCGTCACGCACAACTGTACACAGTGTCGCTGTGGAGGATTTGTACTTTTTCTTTTTGTGTGTGTGTGTGTGTGTGTGTGTGCGTGCTTACGTCTATAAATGTCTGATGATTTGTATTTATTTGTAAATAGTAAGTGTATAATTTAAAAGTATACATTTGAAGGCTTTCTCTGTTTTACTAACATAAAGAAATATGGCTTTTACTGGGTATCTTTTTGATAATTAAAAAAAAGGCAGTTCTGCTCATCTCATGGAGGCGGTAGCTGCAAGGTAGCGAACATGGTGTATATACGCAATGTCTTCCGGTGTTTTTACATGTTTTTGTAAATGGGACTTAAATAATAAAGATTTGTCTTTACATAAAAAAGCCTGGGTGTTGAGTTTTGATCTGAAAAGGAGGTAGGGGGTGTCCCCAAAGAATTCCCTCATCAGCAAAAGTTTATAAAAACCAGTGTCAGCACAGAAATTTTAAACAGGGTAGCCAGATGAGGGTCATTGATAACCTCGGGATTCAACACTGGGTTTTGACGTGGTCCCCAGGGTGACGCACCATACTGGATGGCACAAGTACTTTTGGGTTTTGGGTTCCATTTATCATTTGCGTTCTTAGTCAGAGGTGATAGGGCCCCCCGATGCCTTATGTATAGTGTGAGCACAGTAAAAAGACAAGTTGCTAATGGTGCTCAGGGGGTACCCGATTGGCATCGTCAGATTGTGTTACATTAAAGAGCTAGTTCAGTTAAAAACAAGAAGATTCATTCAGAAACTAGACAAAACTTTGACAAAAGCCAAACTCGGTTTTGTTATGTTGATGTTATTGTTTATGTTTGGGTGGACAATAAAAAAAATTATAAAATTTCAGGAGATATCTCATGATGCTGCAAAATACAAACTATTTAAAAAATACTGCAAATGGGGCATATATACAGTTATACATGAATAAATGAGAATATCAACAAAAAAGTTATTTTTATCAGCTATTCAGTTTAAGAGCTGACATATTTCATATAGCTTGAATACGCAAACAGTATTAAAAAATATTAAAATATTATGTACTTTTATTTCTATTTATTTCTATTAATATTTGGATCTATTAATCTCTCTATTGAATGTGGATGTTTCTGGCTTCATAAAAACCCACAATTCAGCTTCTCAGAAACTATGAACATTGGCAATAAAAATTCTGTGTAATACAGAAATGTTGAACGAGTATGTCCATGTACAGAGCAGTATGTGCTGCCGAGACTTGGTCTGGGTAACTTCTGAATTTATAATTTAATCGTAGTAACATGGCATGGAGGGGACCATCCCCACTCTGCCATGCTTGCTTTAATAGTGGCTTCAGCTGGTCTGCATTGTTGGGTCTCACGTTTCTCACGTTTTCATTGTTTCTTTGTGGGACAAAGCTCAGGAGTTTCACAGACGGGTCCAATGAGGTGTACTGACTTGTCCACCGGGAGAAGAGGAGTCAGAAGACAACACACCCCTGGGGGCCGCCGGTCCTTATCGTTCGTGACTGGGAGATACTGCTTCCCATCCTTACCTGCAGTTGCCAGTCAGTCATGTCTCCTGTGCTGTTCAAGATCCTCCAAGCAGTCGGACCTTGATTCAGGTCTGACAAGGGACATCTAAAAGCTGAAGGACACCAGACCTTCCAGGACTGAAATTCGACACCCCTGGCTTAAACCGAGCATATTCCATGCCTTTTAGCGTGCAGTTTAGGATAAGACAGCAACAAAAGACACACACACACGCACGCACGCACACACACACACACACACACACACACACACACAGTGTCCTAGACAAATCAGGACTGAATTATTCTACCTTGACTCTTTAAAACATAGTTTGTTATTTGTGAAAACAAAAATCTGATTCTCAGTTTTCCTAAAGCTAGTGCCAAAATCTCGTCTTTTGTCATGAACCAAATATTGTTTGACTTCCCGTCTAATGGCCTGTATGTATGGTCGCATCCTCAATGAGTTATTGATACATGGACTTTTCCTTGCCTTTGGTGATCACATTTTTGTATTCTTGAGTAGCCGAAGTGAAGTTGCAGCATGTGATCTGAATTCAGGGCTGTGAAACAAAGTAGTGGCTGCATAGAGTTTTGTTTTAGTTGTTTTTTATTGATAACCTTTACCATATTGGACTATTTTAGTTAGCTTTATTCATCAATATTAAATTAACAACGCCAAAGGATTTTATAACATTTGTATACCAAACATAATGAATCAAGCAGAAACGTGTTCTCCTGATCTAAAAGTGTGCTTCTTCCTCCTTCCAGAGCTCAGCAATAACAACATCTTTTGTTCACCAAGTATCTTTGTATTTTTGATGGCTTCTGAATTTTTCACATTTACCAAAAGTAGTTTCCTCCTTCCGATTATTTTTACTCTTTTAATAATGCATACACACCAGCAAGGATACATGGCATCGCTAGCCACATTCACTCTATGATTAATGTGCTGCAAAGTTGGCGTAACAGCCCCCGCACACAATCTAAGAAAGTTGATACATCGTTCACCGATGTCTGGTACAGGGTAGAGGGCCAGGGGACTCTTGGTATCCCGAGAAAGAGCGAGGATGGAGAGGAGCCCCAGGAGAAGAGGGGGAAGACATGTAACCTGAAAGCTGTGGTTAGTTCCTGATCTCTTGGGTTTCTGGAAGACCATGATTATTGTTCTCGCTGGGCAGTGAGCTAACATACACTTGGCACGCTTGGTTTGAAGTCATCCCTGATTCACCAACATCACACTCTAATACAGTAATAGATCTTTGAGCCTTCCAAGCTTTAATGCACAGTTTGCCTTTTGGTAATACTCATACAAAACTTTAATTCTGATGTGAGTAGAAGAGCAAGTTTCTGGTGTAACTGGCTGCCCAGACGGTGTTGGAACGCTGAAACATGGACTCTGTCCCCCAAGAGACGGTCATGAAAACTTTTGAATTTCAATACAGTTTCCGTTCAATTCTTTCTTCGTTTCGGTTCACTGTATTAAATCAGCTTCTTCCGCACAGAGCTACGAAACTTAAAGTCCTCACAACTAGATATTGCAGAGTCAGTTTTAATTTCTAATAGAAAGAAGTGAAAGCGATTAAGAACGGCAACGAGTCAACTATTGAGTGGTAGGCCACATAGAAGGCAGAAGCTGTGGCACAGAGCATGCCGAGTTTGCCAAATTTCTGCAAAGCTAATCGCTACAGACCTCATAACTCCATGTGGTCTTCAGATTAGCTCAAGAACAGTGAGTAGAGGGCTTCATGGAATGGGTTTCTATGGCCGAGCAGCTACATCTAAGACTTATATCATCAAAGTCAGTGCAAAGTGTCAGAAACGGTGTCACACTGCCACTGGACTCTAGAGCACTGGATATGCATTCAATGAAGTGACGATTCATTGCTCTCTGTCTGGGAGTCCAATGGACGAGTCAGGGTCTGGCGTTTGCCAGGAGGACCACACCTACCTGAATGCACCGTGTCAAGCGTAGAGTTCAGAGCAGAGGGGATTGTGTTGTTCAGAGCAGAGGGGATTGTGTTGTTCAGAGCAGAGGGGATTGTGTTGTTCAGAGCAGAGGGGATTGTGTTGTGGGGCCGGTCTTCACTGGTTGGACTCAGCCCCTAAGTTCCAGTAAAAAGGAAGCCCTGCTGCAGCTTGCCAAGTTACCTCAGATGATTTAATGCTGCTCAGCTTTATGGGAACTGTTTAGAGACTGTAGTGGATATGAATAGTTATCAATTAAGTGAGCACACAACTCATGAAAACAAATGATGCACCTGGATGCACCTGCATAACTTTCCCATGGGAAAGTTATGCAGGTGCATCTAGACAAGATATGATCAGAGTTACATACGTCAATAAAATTATCCACAAGACCAACTTGACTACAAATCAGTGCACTATGCAACGTCTAAGGACATGGATGAGCCAGTTTTGTGGGGCATCACTTGCACAGAGTCCTCAACTTAACCCACTTCAGAATAAATTAGAACAAAGAAAGTGAACCAGGTCCTCTTGTCCAACATCAGTGTCTGACTTCACGGATGCTCTTTAGGAAGAAGTGGACCAATGTTATATTTACCCCTATGGAGTAAGAATAGGTTGCCAATTTGTTCCTACGTGAGTGAAGGCAGATGAGATAATACTTTTAGCAATATAGTGTAGCTAGTTAACCCATATAACTGAAATACCTAAAGTGAGAAGCTTGTTGTAGACGCCTGCCAGTCTCTGACACTGGTCTAATGAAACTTTGTCCCAGTCATCACTTTCTGCCGTGATATGTTGGAGGGGTTTCTTGCATGTACAGCATGTTTTAAGTCACCCTTCTGCGTTCCAGTGAGATCAAGATTTGGGCTTTAACTTTGTCCAGGAGTTCCAGTATCTTTATTTTACCCGGTTTTCACACGGGTCTGTTTTGGGCCGGCCAGGTCCTGCGAAGCAAAGCATCCCAAAACCATGACTCTTGCACCGCCATGCTTCACAGTTGGTATAAGGTTAATTTCCTAAAATATCTATATGTTATATGTCCTCTTGTCTTGTTCCCAAATTATTTTATTTCAGATTTAACTGTACAAAGAACATCATTTAAAAATCCCAACTTCAGTCTGGCCCTCATGTTTTTCTAAAAGCGCAAATGTTACCTTTGTAACCCTCCAATTAAAGTTTAACTTGTGCAGTCTCTTTCTGATTGTACAGGAGCACTGAAAACAAGAAAATACAAAAGCCTCATTTGACTTCTTCACCGGTCTAATTTAGAAGAAAAGAGCTCGACATTGCCCACCATCTACAGAATTAAAACAAGGTTGAAAGGTGAAATGTTAAAAGCCATCCCCATGAAAAGGTTTTGAAAAGGTTTTCGGGGCTGATAGACAGGCAAAACAAGCCTGGCTTTCAGCTGCCTGGGTTGGGTTAAATTTACAGAGAAAATTACTGAGATAAAAGATAAGAGAGTTTTGAGAAATTGTCAGACAAAAATACAAAAATGTAAAGTCTTATCTCATTCTTTGGATTCTCAAATGCATCCTGGACCTATAGAGACGTTATGTGCCATCCCAGCTGCAGAGATCCATGAATAACAACCAGCTAGCTTTCCCCTGCAACCTGAAAATCTGCCCTTTTCTGTTAGAGTCCTCGTTTTATTGAAATCTTTATTATAATAAAATAAGACAGAATGCACTTTACTGTCCCCTTTGGAAGAGTTTTTGTAGTCTAAATGCAATCATAAGAACATAGCAAATACCGGTAACAGAACCAGAATGACAGTAAAAACGTGGTCCACCAGGATAAGTGGCAGAATACTAATATAAATGGGGAGAGAAGCAGAAAGACTGGAAAAAGGTCAAAGCTGTTGTATCCTTATCACATTACTAAGTGACGTACTGCACATCCCATTCAACTTTAAGAGATGGAGCAAATCAATTTTTAAAAGACCGACTCCGCATGCACCTTCTGCCAGAGGGGGAAAAAGTTATATTTAGAACGTTTGTGTGACGATTCCATCAAAGCTCTGAGGATCATCTGAGCTAAAAGGTTTCAGTTCTTCCCTGAACCTTGGTAACAGACTGCACCATTTACAACTGGCTAAGCTTTTTTCCTCTCAAGACAGATTGCTAAACACTGCTACCCAGATTACTTACAATCTTTTCAAGCATGAGTCTAATAGAATTTGCATAGTTTTATTTTGCTTTTTTAACATGGGCTTTCACTGTTTCCACCCCCCTATGGTTAAATATCCTGTGAAATGGTGACGATGAAGCAACACAGGCATTGATTCTAAGCAAGGTTACTGTGACTGTAGATAATCAGTACGGCTCTAAATGTAAAGTGCAAAAAGGGACTATTACAAACAACATAGGGCTCTTACACTCAGATCAACGGTTAAGTAAGAGTTAGCATTAGCAAAGCAGCGCAGCTAAACCCCACAGGACGTTAGAAAAGCAGCAGTTTAAAACACTCATTGCTTCATAAGTTGTCAGATCTCTTATAGGGAAACATACATCCACGGAGGTCACAGTCGAAGACTGAGCCACAGTCAATGAGATTAATGAGAGATCAAAAAAATGGAGAATATGAAGAAAGAACACAAAGAGGAAGGGTTGCTCTTTGTTTGATGAAAGAGATTTTGGTCCATTCCCACGACACAATCAAGTTCTTGAACTGGTTGGGTCAATCCACGTTTCCAGGCAAGGAGTGCACCCGTGATCTCAATTTGCTCCTGCAGTTTTTACAGCTCTTGACATTTCCGTTTCTGTCCGCGAATAAATGTCTCTGGAGTTTGTTCGGACTATGCTGGCTCTGAATTATGAATTAAAATAGATCCACTCGGAATAAAAATAAACAGATGCTCAAAGTACAGAACAAAAGAATACCACAGAAGGAAAGAAAATGATGAGGAGAAGCCTGAATTTAATTTCACATTGTTTGTGGTGAGAAGAGGGGACTATTTTTAGGACAGAACAAATTTAAAATAATTCTAACAAAATATGACCTTAACTGGGTTACACACACACACACACACACACACACACACACACACACACACACACACACACACACACACACACACACACACACACACACACAGATAGTACCACTATTGGTTCCACAGCACGTAACTGTACGGTTTACTGAAAATGTTGGTGATAAACTCTTAAGATTTAACCCAAAATGAGCAAACTTTGATCTTTCCCCCATATTTCTGGCATCCAGATGACAAATGTCCTTTGGTCAATGCTGGGATCTTATTTTTTATCTGATAGCACCATAGTCCAGTAGTCGCTGCTGGCAACTAATGGCTCAGAACAGCATTTTAGCTACTTTTGTGCTAATATAGGAAATGTGTTAAACAAAACGATGAAGGTTTCTCAAACAATAAGACACATGTTGCTCCAAGACTCCATAACTATGAAATAAGCAAAGAGAGAAAACAATATATGCTGTTATCATTTTGAAAAAGACAGGTGTTAAAAGGCGTTTGCCCCGTCCTGATTTATTTTATTTCTGTATTTTATTTTTTTACGTTTGTCACACCCAAGTGTTTCAGAACATCAAACACATTTAAATATTAGTCAAAGTCAACTCAAGTAAACACAAAATGCAGTTTATAAATGAAGGCTTGAGTTCACCTTCTCCAGACACACTTAGGCCGGATTACTGGTTCAAAACTCCGCTGTACGTCTTTTAACTACACTCCAAAAACAGAGCACGTCACCCCTTTTTTCAGTGGTGGTTGTTTTAAAGCGCTTTATATTTAAAGTTGGTATCGTATGGTATTGGATCAGTCTGGAAAGGGTTACAGAGCTGTTTCTAAAGCTTTGGGACTCCAGTAAACCACAGTGAGAGCCATTGTCCATAAATGGTGGAAGCAAGGAACAGCAGTGAACCTTCCCAGGAATGGCCGGCCGACCCAAATTACACCAAGAGCGCAGCGGCAACTCATCCAAGAGGTCACAAAAGAGCCCCCAACAACATCCAAAGAACTGGAGGCTTCAGTTGAGTCCATGCCTTCACCATAAGAGACTGGGCTAAAATGGCCAGTAGTTAGAGGTCCAAGATGAAAACCACTGCTGAGCAAAAAGGGCATCAAGGCTCGTCTAAAGCTTTCCAGAACGCATCTTGATTATCCCCAAGGCTTTTGGGACAAAGGTTGAACTTTTCAGAAGGTTGTGTCCCGTTACATCTGGTGTAAAAATAACAGCGCATTTCAAAACAAGAACACCATACCAACAGTGAAATATGGTGGTGGTAGTGTGATGGTATGAGATGTTTTGCTGCTGCAGGACCTGGAAGACTTGCTGTGACAAACCACGAATTCTGCTGTCGACCAAAACATCCTGAGGCAGAAGCTCCAACATCTGTTTGTGACCTCATGCTGAAACCAACTTGGGTTCTGCAGCAGGTTAATGATCCGCAACACACCAGCAAGTCCCCCTCCGAATGGCTGAAGAAAAACAAAATGAAGACTTTGGAGTGGCCTAGTCAAAGTCCTGACCTGAATCCTGTCGAGATGCTGTGGCATGACCTTAAAAAGGCTGTTCGTGCTGGAAAACCCTCCAATGTGGCAACAATTCTGCAAAGATGAGTGGGCCAAAATTCCCCCACTTCCCTGGAAAGGAGTCAGTGCGAGTTATCGCAGATGATTAATTTGAGTTGTTGCTGCTAATGTCGGCACAAGAAGTTATTAGGGTTAGGGGGAAATCACTTCTTCGCACAGGCTATTTTCTCCCTATTAATATTTCGTGTTTACTTGTATTGTCTTTGACTAATATTTAAATGTATTTGATGTTCTGAAACACTTAAGTGTGCCAAACATGCAAATAATTAGGAAATCAGGAATGGGTCGAACACTTTTTCACACCACTGTAAACATTTCTTTTAACTTTTAACCCCTAGACACATTTTGATTAAGCTCCACGGGGCTCTCGTTCAGCTTTATTTTGACATCTAAAGCTATATCAGATCTTTGTTAACAAGAGTTATTGATATAATAAAAAAAGTTGCCTCCTTAGATCAGACTATTCCCTCTGCAGCCCTCACCTCTGACAGACGTCTCCGTCGCTGATTGTACGCGACGCTCTAATCACCTCTTGTTCTAATCCCTCTCCCCCAGTGTTTGTTTCTCCTCGCTTAGTGTATACTTTACAGGGATTTCCAGGCTGAGCGAGGATCAGTTAGAGCAGCGATTTGACTAATTAGGATGATTGGGAGTGTTTACGTACATTTGTGCACGTGTAAGTGCATATCAAGCCCCATTAGATTGATGGCAGCTTGTAAAGTGAGTCAAGTAGAAAACAACAAATCCCATTTCACTTAGGCACCAGGAGAGACAACCTAGTAAAACAAAGCAAAACACTGGAGCCTTGCAAAAGTATTCATTAGTTTTCACTTTTTGGCACATTACAACAGGCGATGAGGTGACCTCTGAAATTGGTTGCACAGGATTTTACTTGGAGGCATCAGAGGAGAGGGTGCAGAATACAAACTCAAGCCACGCTTTTCAGAATCTTATTTGAAGATAAAAAGCAAAAAGCATGTTTTTTAATCTGCATAAGAATTATGCTCTACTTTGTGTTTGAATGAGGAGGTTGTAACATAAAAAGGATGAAGAAAAGGTTATTATTCCATGCAGCAGGAAACAGCAATAGGTTATTCATTTATGTGAGAGAAGTTAATTCAGCTCTAAAGGTCTTATCGTTCACAAAATACAACATGGAGATGTTTATTGTGTGAGGTGAATTTGGTTGTTTAATACTAAATATACACAGTAGTGTCCAAAGATTTCCAAGAAACCTCCTTTTTCTTGCTTATAGTGTTTTCCCCCCCACTATAACTTTGAACGCTGAGCTATATGCAGTACAAAAAATGCTTTCCTAAAATGTTTTTTCCTTTACAAACAATAATATCATCTTAACGCTCAATTAAAACAATATTAAATAAAACGACTACTGTAAACAATGTGAAACTGAAGGTTAAACGATGGAGATGATTTCAAATACTTCAATTCCGTTTGTGCGGGCAGGCTTCAATCACACCGTGCGCGTTTATAGATCAGCAAACGTAAGAACGGAGGCGGTGAAGTGAGACAAAATGTAGAAGCGAGAAAAGATACAGAGAGCGGAAAGAAATGAGGAAAAGGGGACATCCAATCAGGAGACAGGAGCGAGCGCTCTGGGCAGCTGTGGTGTGAGCGAAGTGTCTGATGCATGCTGACAGCTGTATCTGTGAGGCACAATCAGTCTGTGAGTATATGACTAGGCCCAGATCAGTAGTATGTTTACAGTGCAGAGGTTGCCTGTTATATAATGCCATTCTTTGCCATTACCACCAACTCTCCGTATATTAGTTAGATCACTGTAAAATTATACACACGTCTCTTTCTCCCAAAACCTTCTGTGACAAGGGGAGGGTAGAAGCCTGAGGGTCATAGATATTGAAAACCCTTGAGTATATAGTAATAATGCACATTTGCAGCGTATTACAAAAAGGGTTCACACACCCTTGAGCTTTTTACATTTTATTACATTAAAAGCAACCTTTAATGCATTCATTGGATTTTATGCGATAGAAAGCCACAACGTCTAAGTTTGAAATCGTTTTGAAGTTGGCTTCACAGGAGTTTATTTAAAAGGTATCAGACTTAAGAAAGCTGAATACAAACCAACTCAAACTTTCCAATCTTCAGTAAAAAAAAGAAAAAAGGAAGACCATGTCTCCTCCTCTACCCACTACATAATCACACACCACTCCATGTTGGTCTATTAGGTAAAAATCCCAAAGAATTG
The DNA here is from genome assembly GCA_037039145.1 of Fundulus diaphanus. Lineage (NCBI taxonomy): Eukaryota > Metazoa > Chordata > Actinopteri > Cyprinodontiformes > Fundulidae > Fundulus > Fundulus diaphanus. Next base: position 34,556,754 of record CM073137.1, read on the forward strand.
CATGGAAGTTTGTGGTTGCATGGCAACATTTCTAGTGGTTCGGATACATTTTACAACATATAGACAGACTTTATAAACACTTGAAACACTCAGAAAATGATTAAAGCCTTTCTATACAGACTGCAAGACAAAATCTATATATAAAAAAATATTTAATTAAAAAGATGCTGTGAAAGGGAAGAATAACACCCGTTGGACATTTCAGATTTAAATAAATCAGTAAGATATGTGAGCAAGTAAGCCTACGGACAAAAAGATGTCAACTCTTTATTTGCTGACCTCAATTAGCTAATGAAGGACAACAAAGCATCTTTCCTTAATGCCTATAAGCTGCTTGAGTGTTCATTAAAGGGTTTCTCTGTCAAAGGTGATTTAATGACACCGGCTTTTTGGTGCCTTCTGAGCTGATACAAAATTCTTTATGCTTTAACAGTAATACAGTTTTAGACACAGTCAATCCACTGGTTTTAAGTTATTGCAGATGTTAATGAAGTATGGTCCTGCTAAGGTTCTAAGTAGTCAGCATCTTACCCCGAGACAATAACTAGTCAACGGCTTCAGAGAAAAAGACGGGCGGACCTTCGAGCAAATCAGAGCGAGGCTAAGCCCAAAATGAAATTGGGATCCCAAGATAACGCCAGACTAAATCATGTTCTGGTAATCCAGCGGGATTTGCTAATGGATGTGCTCAGAGATAGGGCTAACTATAGTTAGCAATGAAGTCAATCTAAGTGTTTCTCAGCCCCTTGCAGAGCTCAACAACACCGAATCTGTGACTTTAGGAGCACACCAACGGTGTTTTGTGGAAAACACGGGTCACCGGGAGGAAGCCATAATGGATTTTGCATCTAGGAGTGGGTTTCTGGGTGGACTCCAGTGGATTTTTCCAACTGGAAACTCGGGACTTCTCAGTTAAGTGACGGAGAGAGCCACATCCTATTTAGAAAATATAACAACAGTTGGAGGAGAGAAGGTTCCCAGCCATTGTTATAGCCAACAGATTTTAAAAATAAACTCCAGAATGTTGTGGTAGTCAAAGGGATGGTGGTGAGATGAAATGGTTTACGCATGGGCCCAGAGGCAGCTGGCCAGCTGAAAGGTTACTCGGTGCAAGCCGGTGATTCATAAAGCGGGTATTCAGGCCGCAGCTGACCGTGAGTCAGCCCGAACACGGATCACACACACAAACCGAGCCTTTTGGTTAAATGTTTAAGAAGAAAAAAAAAAGAACCCACAAATTCAACCCTAAACCACCCGAAATGACAAGCATTTAAATGTGTATGTGTATCATTTTCTAGTAATTTCATGCTGCTGGTGTCAGTTCCAAGCTGCAGGACCAACAAACATACTTAGGATCAACAGGACTGAAGTGAACGCTTTGATGATTTCTATTTGAGATTAGGAGGAGAGAGTAAAGCGAGATTAAGGGAACCACTGTTTGTTTTGAGTTGTTTTCATGCTCCAGTTGACTGATTAATCTGCGCGGGTTACACAAGCATCCAAAGCTCGAGAGGTCTGTTCTGCAGGCAAATCCCTCTGCCTACTGGTGAACACTGTGCACTGCAGCCGCAGCGAAGCTCGTTTTAACCAGCATTTGGCTTGTTGATAGAAACTGCCCCACTGCCTGGACTGCGTGCTTTTGCAGAAGGAACATGGACACATTTCAGCTGAATATTATCAAAGCGACGTGGAAAAGCAAAGCAAAGCTTATGGTTAACAATCCAGGTCAGCATGACATGATTTAGCTCAGATTTACCTGAACGTAATCTGCTCTGCACAGCACTCCTCCTTGTTCGAGAACTCAAAACGACCTGCAGCAACGAGCTTTCTGAAAGGTGAAACAGTCAGACTCAACAGCAACGGGGTGAAAACGTGACTCTCGTCTAGACGAGCACCAATTGGATTCAAAATCAGCCCTGAAACATGTCAAATCTGGATTTTGCGCTCAGCAGCAGGTTGAGAAATTCTGCTATGCCGTGTTATTTTAAAGATTTTTAGGAAACACAACGCGGTGTGATAATTGTCTCCGTTCTGTGCATCTCTGTGAATCTAAGTGCTTTGCTCTGCCAACGTAAGCGTTTAATCCAAGGGTTTAAGTCAGGATGACTGATGATCCATCTGCGGCTTTTATACGCTGTATGACTGATCTCTGACAACATGATTCAGATTACAGCAGAGAGAGTACTTAAAAAGACGTCCGAGAGCGACTGAGCAAAACACAAACGCTTTTTTTTTTTTTTTTTTTTTTGTGATGCGTCCTCTTTGCTTGACTGGCCTCCCGCTCCTTTACTGGGAAGTTACATGAAAATGTTTCCGTTTCAACTCAAGGGAGCGTCACTGGACCTTTGGCCTCTGCGAAGGGGGTTTGGCTTTGTAATGGGTTATGATCTGGATCAAGATGAAGCAGTTGACGATCAAGAACAGCAATCCGGCGAGCCAGATCACAACGAATGTGTTGTAGCCTTCGAACTCCAGGAAGTAGGCAGGAGCCAACCAGAGAGCCTGTGGACGGAGAAAACGCGATAAAGTTCAGAAGAGCAGGGAACGGTTTCATGTACAGCCTTAAAATGCAACTTAGGAACTAGCTTGCTTTACAAATAACTGGTTTATTTCATGTTATAAACTGATCAGAAGAAAGCGAGAAACACTGACTAGAACTATAATGTCTTAATGAAGAAGCAGCAGGCAGCTCATAAAGCAGGAACTCGTTCACGTTTTGTCACGTCACAAAAAAAAAACAAAAAAACTTCTACACATTTGTTTGGGAAGTGTTGAGATAAGGGCTGCACAGCGGCAACGTTCGTAGCACTGCTGCCTTGCAGCAAGATGGTCCTGGGTTCGAAACCCGGCCCGAAGTTTGCATGTTTTAGAGAAGCAGGGAAGAGAATGACAAACAAACAAAGCTTATAGAGAACTGCTCCATCCATCATCCGAGTCTGAAAGAGTCCGGCATGGCTGGAAACCTACCAAGCCACGGCCGTTCTAATCCGACAGGCTGAACGAGGAAAGCTTTAAACAGAGACGCAGCCAAGAGGTCCGGGGAAAATATTTTCACCCACATGCAAAACACGACGTTTGAAGAGAAACTAAACACTGCGCATCATTCTGAACACGCCGCTCCGAAGGTTAAACACGGTGATGGCAGCATCATGCTGAGGAGATGCTATGTTCAAACAGGGAAGCCAGTCAGTGCTGATCGGTAGATGGCCGGAGTTAAATACAAGCAGCCCAGGAAGAAAACCTGTTAGAGGCTGCAAAAGACTTCAGCCTGAGGCGGAGGAGCACCTTGTAGCAGGAAGCACACAGCCAGAGCTATGGGGAAATGCTTTAGACCACAGCATGTCTGAATTAAAAAGGCCCAGTCAAAGCCCAGACCTTTGTCTCCCCAAGAATCTGTGGCAAGACCTGAAAATTGATGCTCACGTGCGTTCTCCATCAAATCTAAGAGATATTGAGCTGTTTTAAAAGAAGAATGGGCTAAAAATGTAGTTTCCAGCTGTTCAAACCCAGTAGAGCCATACCCTGATGGACTTGCAGCTGTTCTAAACAGCACTGAGTCAGAGGAGCCGAATAAACGCACGCCGCTATTTTCCGATTTTTATTTGTCAAAACATTTTCCTTCTACTCCATAATTATGCACTACTTTGTGTTCAGTTATCAGGTTTGTGGCTGTAATGTGATATGGTCAGGGGTCGCCAACCTCGAAGCTGAGAGCTACTTCATCGGTACCGTGTCATACGAAGGGCTACCTGTACTGACCTTTGAACTAAAGAGCCAGAGCTCATCTTAACTTTATGTAACAAACACGTTTTTATGCTTTTTTTAGATGATGTAATTTTTAAATCTATTTAAACGCAGACATGGTTACAAAGGACGAGCAACAGCATAAACTGACATGTTGGATGCAGCTCACTGGATGGTTGTGCCATTTTTAGAACAGGCTCGAGGGCACCACATGCGGTCCTTGGAGCGGCTTCCTGTTGCCTGCGGGCGCCGTGTTGGTGACACGTGGTTCAATGGGTGTGAATACTTTTGAAAGGCTCCGCATTTAGCAGAGTTCATCAAGTTACTTTCCAACATTTGAAATCCTCTACAAAACAGACGGCAGGTGACTGTAAGATGTCTCTGAAGCTGTTCTGTGATTCCAGATGTGATTTTCCGCTTAAGTGCTAAATGCATGCAGCGTGGTAACTAACAGGCGTACAAGTCTGTAACAAGGTCTACTAACGCTAGTAGCACAGCTTCGATAAAACTATATTTCTTTAAATCCCTTTTGGATTCTAACCATGTGTTGTGACTCAGTTCATCAGACTATTAGGGCAGCAGAGGTCCAAGCAAAGACCATCACTGAGTGAGTAAAATGATTGGTCCACAGCCATCTGAATCCTATTAGCCTGCTAAAAACAGGCATATTCATATATCATTTTCAAACCAAATGATAGTTTTCCCTCATCATACACGTTTGTTTAGTATCCGGAAAAAAAAAAAAAAAAAAAAACCTTCAAAGGTAAATCTGAGATGGGCGAAGCTAGGTGAGTCGACCCAAACGGCCCCAGCAGCAACCTGAAGCGTGTGAGGATGAATTACCTGTCCAGCAAACCAGAGCAGCAGCAGGCCCAGCCCCTGCTTCACGGACAGAGCCAGGTGTGGGATGACCAGAGGCAGCAAGCACAGGTACCACAGGAAGTACTAAAAGCAGAACAAGGTAGGTCCGCTTAATCAGCAGCATTTACTTTGTTATAACATGATGAGATAAATGTTATTTACACTACAGGCCAAAACCTTTAAGCTTCTGTTCACACTGAGTTTTTTTTTTAAATCCGCGCGGGTTCGATGGATTCTGGGATGCGTCTGATGCATGATGAGGCTTTTTTTTTTATTGATATGCACCGTTTTCATTCATTTACTTCGAGGTATACGTTGATACTAGTAGACCAGGGATTCCCAGGGGTGCGCAAGATGAGAAATGTAATGGCGGTCTGACAGTGGTTTTTACCCCACACAATAAAAGACGTGTAAATAAACATTTCCTTTGTAAAAATTAAAATCAAAAACTGTAATTTTAATAAATAAATAAAAATGTATTCACACAAAAAAATTATTTATTTAGAATAAATCTTCTTCTACGCCTCATTTTAAGATATATTACAGAAGAAGTTATCTTCCTCTACGCAGTGTACTGTATATGTGCACCTTGCTTGTGGCCTCTACGTCATTCATTCTCGCAAATAATAACAATAAAAAAATGTGTTATTATATGTGTTCTGGTCATTTGAGCATGATTACAAATGGCGCCTTTAACATGGCTATAAAAAAGGCTTGTTATATTTTGTGAGGGACTGGGGATGCGTCAACCCTGTTGGGACACAGAAGGGGGTGCGTGGTTAAAGAGTTTGAGAACCGCTGTGCTAGACCATCGCTGAATAAACATTTAACTGCAATTTAAAGGTAGACAAACAAATCCCAGTTTCCATATCACATCAATGCCGTTCTTTTGGATCAAGCAAAAAGAACAACAACAACCAGATAGCTGATCCTTCAAGCAGAAATCCAGTCTAATAAGTGACTCTTTATGTAATAATCAGGTTAATTTTGTTGCAAATTATAAAAATGAAACTACTTTTTTGTGGAAATGTGATCTTACTTCCAAACAAATGCACATGGCCCAAATATCCTGGCAACGAGTTAAATACAAAAACAAAAAGAACCGATCATGATTAAAACTAATCATGATAAAAGCATAAACTAATTAGTTCCTCCTTCTGGATGTACTATTACACAGATAATTATTCATTGCAGGGAGATTTTTCTATTTCCAGCAAATATAATCTTAAATTTTAAGCTCATGAAGCTCATAAAGTACAAAAAGTTTACACTTTTACCAAAACAAGTTCACTGGGATTTGCTGGATGATTAAGAGCAACTTTTATGTTAAAATCCAGAGATCTCCAGACTCTCATTTCTATTTCTTCTGGAGTTTTCAAGTTCTCCAGACTATATGCAGAAGTTTTAAAGCAGAGTTGTTGAACATTGGTCCTTCTTTCCTGTTTGTAAAACTAAAATAATATCTGGTTCAACCCTGGTTTAGGAAGATTGCCTTTTTTTTAATTTTTTTAATTAGCTCGTTTTCAGTCAACAAACCAGAAAACAAAATACTGATGAGTGACAATAAAAAACATTGAATTGTCATGTGGCAAATAAAATATAAATATTCTATTTAAATATAAATCATTGTAAAAAAAAATAAAAACACTCAATTCATTAAGCATTACTAATCCTTTGTGTTTTAAAAAAAATGAAAAAGAGCAATGAGAAAAAAAATCTAAACACTTTCCTTGCTTACCCAGACCTGGACGGTTATAAAAGCAAACTCCGTACTATTCCAGACTCTCAAGCCTGCTTAGGAACCCTGACTTAAGGATGAATCCTATCCTATGAGCGGTCCGGGACTGGCGTTGGTGATAGTTTAGCGAAAGTTCCAGGTACCTGTGAAGTGCAAACTTTGTTGAAGGAGACGAAGATGGCCGTATTGAGGAAACAGGCAAAGGCCAGATCCCGGTGAAAGCTCCATGATGCCACCAACAGCAGGATGAGCTGCGGCAGAAAGGCTGCCAGGCCGAGCCACTGGCTCCCCCTGCTGTCTGAAAGTAGAGAAGGCCAAAGAATGAGCCTCGACATGGCCATCACCTGCACCAAACGTTCATTCAATATTAAACTTAAAAAGAAAAGACACTAAAAAAACACATGTAACACCAGTTCTTTGCTCCGTAAATCTGTTTCGGCAGGATCCAGCTGGCTCGCCGCATTTAGCTGTGCGTCCATTTTCCCATAAGCTCAGACTAACCTCACTGTCCCTGCACATCAAAGCCCCACAGCCTAATGCTGCCACCCCCATGCCTGCATTGACGAGTACCTGCAGTGAGGTAGAGCATGTAGAAGTACGGGGAGAAGTTGTGCCTGATGTCTCTCCTGGTCAGGTGGTAAAAGTAGGTCTCGTGAAGAAACGGCCAGCCGTACCTGCATCCACAGCGGAGGAGTCACGTCGATCAGTTTTCTGTGGGCTTTTTCTACTTCCGACCACAGATGATAAGAAGCAACTCTTGCACAATCAAGTCAGTTCACAATTAATTATCATCATAGATAACATTGCAACTTCTGTCTGATTAGCAGGGAGACGTGCAGCCAAGCTTACGGCATCTTGCACAGAAGCGACCCTAAATGAAAGCTGGAGGAAGCAGCCTTGTGCGTTAGGGGTTCGCCTCACATGTAGTAGAAGGTTGCTGTGAGCGCGGAGAAAACTCCTCCGGCCACGACTCCGAAGAGGATCAGCTCACGGCTGAGGAAGCTTGCGACGAACGCGACACGCCTCTTCCATGTCCGCGCTGGTTTGCCTTCCGCTGCTCCCGCCTCCGGCGCTCTCAGGGACAGAGCGATGGGGAGGGCATACGTTATGGGATAGATCTTCATATGGACAGCGAGGCCGTAGAGCACAGCTGCGCACACCAGACGCCTGGCTAGGAGAAGCAGAATGGATTAGCACAGAATTTGCTTGGCTACGTGACATGACAGCAGTAACAACATCCATGTAGTGTTTATGGAGGTAACGTGTGCGTATTGCGCTCCCCTGGGGTTCAGAGATCCCTTACCTTCCATACAAAGCAACGTCCCGAGCACTAGAGCTGCCAGGATGGATTCTGCATTCCCTCGACTCGACACGCCCATGGGCAGAGGGTTGAGGAGCCACAGAGAACACGCATAGGTTGCCGTCTAGACATTAAAATAAGCAAAAAAAAAATATTTTTTTCTCATCTATAGACATGCAAAAAAAACTCTCCAAATACCCAGACATAAGAGTGCGGATCGGTCCAACCTTGCGGTCTAGACCTCTCAAACAGAGAGTTCTGTAGATGAGCAGTCCTGACAGCACGTCACATAGGATGAAGAGGATCTTCCCAAACACCATGCAGAGATAGATGTTTGGGGTGAGAAGCCAGGCCAGCAGAGGGGTGTAGCGGTAGGTCGACCTGTTGTATGGAGACTCGCCCTGGGCAAAAATACAGCGGCTTTTTCTTAGAAGGGACGAAGAAGTGAGCTCCACTTAATAACACTCATCGACCATAACATTATGACCATTGACGTGCAAATCGGAACGCACTGGTTGTCTCCTTCTAGCGATGCCTGGTGCCGTTGATGGCAAGCGAGGCAGAAAGTGATGTTTCTGTCTTTTAAACCCATGAGTTTGGCGCAGACAAGAGTGGAAAGTGTGAGATTTGACAAGCACCGCTCCACGATGCCTAAAAACAGTATGGTCGATCATCTGCACTACTGACAGTCTAGTCAGAAGCTGTCCAAGAACAAAGGGCTTGAGAAGATTGCTGCGCAAAGACCAGTAATAAATGTTAATTGGGGGAATATTATTTTTAGGTTTTGATAAGGTGTCAGAAGCACTGTGCATCAGAGTAGGATTCCTGCTGAGCTCAGTACACTGCCTGAGGAGCCTACAGCCACAGATGGATGGATGGATGGATGGATGACATATGAATAAATGGATGAATGGATGATGAACCGACTGAGTGATGTAGGTCAAAGAGATGAATGGATGCAAGGATGGATGGATAGATGAATGAATATGAAAAAAATTGATAGGTGGAGGACTGAGTGAGTGAGTGATGGATGGATGGATGGATGACAAATAGACAAATGGATCCAGCCACATGGGTCCTCAAAACAAGACCAAGGTATGGCCCCAGGATGAGCTACAAAAAAGAAAAAGATAAACATCTGATGGATAACCTACATAAACAACGATCTGGTGAGGCTCCACATCTCATTAGGACATTCAGGAAGCTTGGTGCGGGCAGGTTACCTCAGCAGAGGTCAGAGGTCAGTCTGCCTGGGTCAGGGCAGGTGTAACTCATAGATTGATAACATGGTGGTGGCAGATCAAGTATTTGGGTAGAAAGCAAACAGCTGGAACAATGACGCTGCTCAGAGTAGAAGACTGAAGGTGGAGGAAGTTAAAGATTTTAAAAATCTATCATCAGTGATGAGCACGAAGAACATCTATCTGTACCAGGTATGCAATCCTAATTGTCATTATTTAATAGTTCCAACATTTTTATCCATCCAAAGGAAATTAATTAAACGCAGCGGATTAGGGAAGGGTAGAGCTACCTGTGTGATGAACCTGGCAGCATCCGTGAACACATGGTAGTCTATATCCGTGTACTTCACCACCATGGTTCTGTCCTGGTAGTCTCCATAAGCCACCAAAGCCAGCCGGAGAAGCAGGGAAGCCGGGAAAAGCACATGTTTGTGGGGGAGCTGGGACAGAAGCTTCTCCATCAGCGGACAGGTAAACGCATGCTATTCTCCATTAATGAATGAGCACAGCTCAAACATGACAACCCGGAAGTCTCAGGGACGTAAACAACGCCTTCTTCTGTGCGCTTAGGAAACGCTTTGGCTGCTCTGCTGCCACCTTCCGGACATCAATGAACACTACAACATGGTTTATACTCTGGTCGGCAGTAACTTCAAAACATCTACCCAACATCTGCCCTCCTGTGTCCACCACTAACGCCTTTCCTCATTCAATCAAATAAAATGGTCCCTTTTGTGAAAAACGAATACGGTTTAGTTTGTTTTATTTGAAATCTCACAATCATAGCAACACGTTTTTGCTGAGATGATTAAAATTTACCTTTTATTTAGCAATGTTTTATTGGAATTTTGTTTGCCGTTCTTTGAGATTCTGACAGATTTGAATTATTTATTTTTTACCATGAAAAGACCTTTTTCATTTCTTATTCTGTCCCCCCCCCCCCCCCCCATATTTAAAGATACCATACCAAAAAATACCACGTTGCAATTATTAACAAAAACCAGAGAAAAACACACACACAAAACAAAAGTCTGCTCTGTGTATATTTGGGGCAATGAGATCTCAAGAGGCTCAAGAATTGAGCTTTTCAGGTGGAATTATTAAACATTATGGCAGATGAGTGATTTTTTGACACATTTCAAAATAAGTATTCGAGCATCATTTACCAGGGGTAACACAAATAGACATTCTCAAAACAACTTTGTACAGTTGCTTTATGTAATGTCACCAGAGGAATGCTGGTCTAATTGAAGAACTATACTGTATCCAAAGTAATTTTGACTGATTAAAAGTCTGGCTAGTAGCTTTATCAAACATTGTCAAAGCTTATCTCATCCCATCACCCATTAATTTCAAAAGCTCTACCTGTGCCATGTCTCGGGAAACACAAAACAATAACATGTATTTTACAGTTCAGCCCAAAATTATTCAGAGCCCTTGTAAATTTAGATTTAAAATTATTACAATTTAACCAAGAAGTTTGTTTCTGAGAGAAGGTGGGACAGGCATCTCTCCAAAAGATCATCAAGCTTATTAAAATAAACACTAGGTATTTGTGTACATTTTATTGCAAAATGACATGTAAAAAATTATTTATACCTTCTCAATAATCAACAAAACATTTTCTTGGCATTACAGCAGCGAAAGCCTTCTTATATTGAACATACAAAACGTGTGTTTCCACTGGTATTTTTTGAAAATTTATGTTTGTTGATGAACTCCAAATATTTAAGGTGGAAATGCCTCATGTCATCACCCTAATCTTTAGCTCCATCCACAGATTCAAGTCAGGACTCTGACTGGGTGAGTTTCAAACATTAATACAGTATAACTTCCAAAGGAAAAATAAAGATTAATTTAAGTATAAATCTCCCAGGGGTTATAATTCATTTTAGACTTAACTACAGAATATGAACACTTCATTTTCCTTAATGTAATACAATGAAATAACGAATGAAAACTACGTTTCTCCAGTCTAGGCCAAATGAGTTTTATTATAAATTTACCAGTCTTATTGCCTGAGGATTTAAGTAGAAACACATCCAAATTTAACAAAATTATATTTTTTTAATTAATCAGAGGCTCTTATTTATACATTTTATGCATTTTCTTTTCTGGGATCCATGGCACATCTTCAGGTTTCCAGAAACTGATGATTTTGAGATTATTTGACCTACTGACATTGCCAATAAAGTTACCTGGGGGTTATCTGTATTGGTATTTAAATCTAAATGTAATTCTCTGACTTCATAGGAAAACGTGGAAAAAAAACAACTATCCATCAAGCTTTATTGGTCTTCATTTATGCATGACCACTGAACATGTCACTGAAGTCCGTCTTACACAACTGGGGGTTAAACTTCACAGCCAAGCAACTGTGAAGAATGCAGCTGAGCAGTCATTCTTTATGCAGAACCGCACGTTGTTTCTATGGCTTACCTGTGGAAACTGCTTTGAATAAAAGTATTCAATTCAATTCAATTTTATTTATATAGCGCCAATTCAAGAAACATGTCATCTCAAGGCACTTTACAAAATCAAAATCAATCAGATTATACAGATTGGTCAAAAAATGTCCTATATAAGGGAACCAGTTGATTGCTTCAAAGTCCCGACAAGCAGCATTCACTCCTGAAGAAACGTAGAGCCACAGGGAGAGTCGTCTGCATTGTCCATGGCTTTGCAGCAATCCCTCATACTGAGCAAGCATGAAGCGACAGTGGGAAGAAAAACTCCCCATTAACGGGAAGGAAAAACCTCCAGCAGAACCGGGCTCAGTATGAACGGTCATCTGCCTCGACCGACTGGGGGTTACAGAAGACAGCAGAGACACAACAAGAGAGACAAAAAGCACAGAAGCACACATTGATCCAGTAATCTGTTCTACATTAGATGGTAATAGCGGGTGATCTGTCTTCCCTGGATGATGTCACAGCTAACAGAACGTCAGACCAGATGTACCTACTATGAAGGAAAAAAAGAGAGAGAACAAAAAGTTTTAAGCAGAAATGATGACAAGCAATGCATAATTGAAGAACAGTAGAACTCTATAGAGTGAGAAAAATAGATCCTGATGTCCTCCAGTAGCCTAAGCCCATAGAAGCACATCCCCATAGGTAGGTCAGGGCAACATAAGCCACTCTAGTTATAAGCTTTGTCAAAAAGGAAAGTTTTAAGCTTAGTCTCCAAAGTAGACAGGGTGTCTGCCTCACGGACCAAAACTGGGAGTTGGTTCCACAGGAGAGGAGCCTGATAGCTAAAGGATCTGCCTCCCATTCTACTTTTAGAGACTCTAGGAACCACCAGCAGACCTGCAGTCTGAGAGCGGAGTGCTCTGTTAGGAATATACGGGGTAATCAGAGCTCTGATATATGATGGAGCTTGATTATTAAGGGCTTTATACGTTAGAAGAAAGTATCACATGACTGAACGTAACGGCAGCCAACCAGCCAGCCAAAACACGAGCAAATGCTTTTATTAGCAGCTATTTTAAAGTATCTCATGATATACTGTAATGCGCATTTTTAAAATGTTCAGGCATACCACTTCTGCAGTTGAGAGCAAACTTTTTTACAGTTGAAAGTTGCTTTTAATGAGAGCTCAGAGAAAGTGCTGAAGTAGAAATGCAGACTGGAATAACGCAGCTGTGCCCCTCCCACACATGCAGCTCTGCTGGTCAGCTGGCTGAAAGACAGCCTTCACATTTTTCAATCGCTTACAAAAATGACATTTTGGAAATGCGGTGCCGTAGAAATGTCTTTGTCCCCTTACAGATTGGCTCCGCTTCTGCTTTTTTAAAATACTTTTCCAAGGATTTCATTTACTGACAGAGAGAGGTTATTCAAATCCACCTTGAGGCAAAAAGTGAAATAGTCATTGTAGTAGCGAGCTATGACTGTTTCACACATGGAGGAATGTAGGCCCACCCTTCACAGAATTGTCTTAATTCAGCCGCACTGGAGGTTTTAAGCATTAACAGTCTAAGATCATTACACAGCATCCAGTCCTTGACTAGACCGCTCCAAAGATCTCATGTTATTCTTCCTCAGGATTTTCTAGCTGAGAGCAGCCTAAACAACAAAGGCAACTTGCCCTGATACTGAAACAGCCCCAAACCCACTACCACTGACATGTTTGAGTGTAGTCATTTCTCTAAAACACGTGGGTAGTTCTTGAAACGGGACGCACTCCTTTCACACAGTAGCCCTAGGGCTGGGCCTTTATAGTGTCGTTTTATCGTTAGAGAAAAATTCTACGAATTTGGATTTATCTTGACAATGATAAATACCAACTAGTGGTGTCTGAAAACCCACAAAACTGCCAATATTGTCAGGATTGTTATTTTTGCTATTTTCTCCACTGTTGGTATCTTCAGAGCATAAATAAATATAAAAAAACGTAATTAAATGTAGTTACTATGTGCAGTTTGGTTTTAAAAAAATAAAAAAATAACTATCACACTTCTCTCTGTAACTAGAGTCCTGATCAAACATATTTTGAATTTTGTTTAAATTGTTTTAGTTTTTTTTAAATGGACAATATTTGTGTTTATTGGGCAATAATTGACACGCAGTCACAGTTTCCTGAAAAAGACCTCAAGAAGCTGTAGATACTCTTATCATCACTTTTATCATTATCACATTACCACAATATATCCTGTTAAAATTGGAAGTCCATATCGCCCATCCCTATCTACCCCTGTCATCTCAGTCAATATTTGAAATAAGGTCTTTGGTTAATTGATGCTTTTCTTTTCCTTTGTTCAAATTTTTTTGTGTAAATATTGGAATAAAATGGTCAATGGATCCCAAAGTGCTTTACAGTAGTCATTCACCCATTCACACCCTGATGTTGGTGAGCTACTTTTGTAGCAACAGCTGCCCTGGGGCAGAAGTGTCGTGCCCAAGGAGACAACGACCGAGGTGGTCAAAGCGAGGGGTCAAACCAGCAACCTGCCGGTTACAGGACAAACTCACCAACTCCTGCACCACAGTCATACCAGGTTGAGGTTATTATACAATGGTAATACTGTACTGCCCCCTCCTAGTCGCAAGACGAGTTGTTCTTGATGTCACATTTATCAAATCTCTCTCTCTACCAGGTCTGCATGCAAATAAACCATATGAGACAACTGTATTGCAAGTTACTTTTATTCCTCTTGTGACAGTTTAGGGATGCATTACAATGATGTGGATTCAACGCCATAAAATCCTCATGTATAGTCTCACTTCTCTTTGGTTTCGCCTCAAGTGTAAAACAATCATTTAATTTTGTCAAGATAAAGTGCAAAGAATGTTGCAACCATGGGGTTAAGTTGTGTTTATGATGCCAGTTTTATAAAAAGGCCAAGTCCTCAAAAAGGACACATAACATAAAGCAGCTGCAGCAAACAGGGCCATGCAGGTATTACATACATGGATAAATAAACCTGGATGATGTTTGGTCAAACCCTGTGAATAACTGACATTTTAGTAAGGCACACAGAAAAGAAGTAAAAATCCATCTTGCACGCACTGGTGTCAAATCTACAGGATGGAAACCTGGGATGGGATCAGCAAGAGGCAGCTCTAAACCGACTCTGCACTCTCAGTCAAACCCATTTTACTGCCGGTTTAGCTGTGTCGTAACCTGCCTCCTGTTCAGAAACGTCGCTCTCACACAGGTGAGCAGTAGCGACCAGCGAAGAGGACGCTCATGGAGGGGTTGTGTCGGATGAAGAACAAGAAGGGGTGGTCCGCGATGAAGGTGGCAGGGATCATGGCGCAGCGCAGCATCATGACGACGGCGGTGGCGGCGGCGGCCTCCGTTCCCTCCTCGTTGACTTCCACAAAGGCCTTGTGGTAAATCTCTGACACAAACAGGTCATTGGACGGGGACATGCCTGTCAGAGCAGAGGGGGACAGAAGCGTTTAGATGACAGCAGACATCTGACGCCGGGTCGTGTGTGGGTGGATGACCTAGGAACATATCCTACCGGAAAAGTCACTACTCGCTTGGTCGAAGGCGTCCTTCATGCCCATGCTCACCAACACTCTCTTCATGTTGTATTTCTCCTCCATCTTGAACCGAGGCAGGCCCACCTGGACCTCGACAGTATCCATCATGTCTGGGCGGGTCCAATCCATGAACTTCTCATAGGTCAACTCCTTCTCCAGCTGAGGTTGGACACAAAGCGGTCAGTTCCTTGCCCTCTTTTCGCACGCCTTGTTTTGGGTTCACACACAAAAGTCCTACCTTCTCCAGACCAGTCGTACCCTCCACTGTATTGGGTAAAAAGATGAGCATGCTCAGCTCCTTCCCTTGGTATGGCATCTCCAGGACCTGGAAAACATGGGATCTTAAATATTGCTGTAAAACACCAGATAAACTGATATACATGAAGGTGGGGGCGGGGGGGGGGGGCAGCTGTTGTAGTTTTCTTTATTTGACAATGATCTCAACTCCAAGTTTTAATTAAACATTAAAAGTATTATAACCACTACTCAGCATTTAGTTATAGTAAACATAACACTGTCTTTGCCATATTTACACCACCTCAACCTGTGCAAATTTGTGACATTAGAACCCCAAACTTATTTATTTTTTTATATTTGGATTTTATGCAATAGATCAACAACATTGTGGCCCGCTGAAGGAAAGAATCTCCACAGCAAGACGCTGCCTCCACCATATTTCACATTAGTGATGGTGTGTGAAGAATAATCCAGAATCAGGAGCATTGTTGTTTTTCAGGCACTTGAAGTGTTTCGCCTGTGGGCCAAACAGCTTTGATTGCTGCAAACAGGACTTCAACTGGCTTGGCTTTCATTCAGCCGTGGCCACTTCTTGGCGCTCTTCCATAAAGAGCGGGGGTCTCATTTATAAAGCTTGCGTAGACATAAAATGGGGCCTGAAACATACGGATGTTACTTTCCACGCAAAAATTGGGATCTATGAAGGAAAAAAATAAAATAAAAACTTGACGGGAAAGTATGCAGTCCCCACAGCAGCTCTGACCCAGGACTACGCTCATTTTGGAGACTGAGAAACTGGCGACGCAGACGGTAAAGTGGTGAATTGCAGCCAAACTGCATCATGAGTCTTCTCAGACGTTCAATTTTACTCTATAGGGGACTTTAATCATAGATTGAATTCACCATCAGCATTCTAGACCTCAGTGTTATTCATGCTTGCGCTGGTGACATAACTATACAAAAGGACCTTACAATAAAATAATAAAATCCAATAAGCCATCTTATATCTTAAATAAGCCTGTACAACATTTTCTCAAGGTTTTCTACCATCACATCTCCTGATGATCACCAGGATGACATGTTCCACACATTAACAGATTATTGTGACATGGTGCGAGGCAATTACTTTAAGTGCTGTAAACGGTCAAATACACTCGTGTGTAATGCTGCGCAGTGGAAGCATCGGCACTGCTGGAAGACCTTGTAGACAGGAGAAGTAGCAGGAAAGGCGCTTTCAGGGATCAAATATATCCTGGCCATTGATGATGACTGGCTAAGATGCCGCTTTGTGTTCTGCTATAACCTAAAGGGGAAAGTGGCGACCCCTCCCTGCAGGTGCTGAAAGGCCACTCTCCAGCCCCCAGAACGCTTCACCACTCACACCCATGCAGGGCAGCGTCCATCGGCTTCCTGAAATGTTTTTGCACTGATTTTTTTTATTTAATTTTTTTGCGGGGGTGGGCTTTCTCATTGTGGGGGGACCTCTCATTCCTCCTGCTCTCTTTGCCTTCACTGATTGTCAATCTGAACGCACAGCCTCATAGGAACTTTATCACGAAGTACGGCTGTGTTCCTACATTTAAAAACAGCAATCAGGTTTCATTTTTAACAAGTTCTTTTAAAGTGGGCAACATCTGTGCTTTTCCCTCAGATTTAAAAATTTCATAAAGGCCTCTCTGAAATTTTCCCAGTTTCTTTGCTTTTTCTCTGTGGTTGCCACGTCACTTTAATGGAAAATATCAAAAATATCATAGCATGCGCATGGTTTTATAAATCAGATTTGTTTCTTGCCGTACGGCATTTACTTTTTCTTGGCGTACGTACACGTTTAGTATGTATTCAATGCAAAGTTTTATAAATGTGGCTCCGGATTTGTGAAGAACGTGGCTTTTTAGTTGCCCCATCAACAGATTCTCCACCCAGAGAGGGGAATCTCTAAACTCACCTGGCAGTTGACGTCAGAGATGAAGGTCAGGGGAAACTTTGACTTTTGATACATCATCTTCACCTCCTTTGTGTCTTTCTAAAAACAAGAAAGAAAGGACATTTTTTTGTTTTACACATTTTCTTTAATTAAAAAAAAAGTGTATTTTTTTTTTTACGTAGTCTACAGAGAGTATAAAAAAACAACTTTTACATTGTACAACATGCATAGAAAAGGGAAGCTAATTTAAATACACTGTGTGCTAAACAACACAGCCTTTGCTTCAGCTGACGGGTTCGTGACCTCCACACAAGCCCAGAAGAGAGGCTGTTCAGCGGCGGCGTTACCTGGTTGATCCTGAACGGAGCGTCGCGGGTGGAGTTCGCTTTAAACTGCTTGTCCCAGTTGCCTTTGAAGTAGATTGCGTTGACCAGCACCAACTTGGTCATATTGTCCACCGAATCCTGGACCAGCATGTCCTTAATCTTCCCTGGTGATAAACAAACACATAAACAAACAAATATATTAAAAAGAAAGATACACGTACACAAAAAAGGAATTTTTCACAAATTAAACTATAGAAAAGCAAGCAAATATGTAAATCTACAGTGTGTCATACAAGTTTGAAACAGCATTTTCCCCAACAGAAAAAAAAACATAAGATGTATAAATAGTATTTGCCTGGTAGTTGTAACAGTAAGGAGACTTTAAAATAGTGTGATGAGACAACTACAACAAATGTGCAAAACTAGGACTAAATGACAGGAAACATAAAAAGAAGTTATCTGAAAATCATGACGACTGGTTTTGAACAAGTGAACAGATTCCATTCATACCTCTTTTACCTGGGCTTTTTTTATTTCATTTGTTCAAATAAATATCTGTTTTTTTAGGTCATGCTTTGATCAGGATGTAAATTAGAACTGAAAGTGTGATTTCTTTTTGTAAGGTTGGGGTTGGTGGCGGTGGAGAGAGAGGGCATAAAGGATTAGTGAGGCATTGAGACGTGTTTGTAATCCACCTTGTGTCTTTTTCTCCACCCAGCCGTTGATGTTGACCCTCGCTGCCTCAGAGTTTTGGGCAAAGTCCACGGTCTCCAGCTCTGCTCGGTAGTGCTTCCTAGTGCTCTCAAGGAACTCCTGAAACAGAGCAAGCTCATTGGTCCCTGCAGCCAGATTTATTTTTTTTATTTACAATCACTACTTGACTTGCTTTTAACCCGACGCCTACTCCACTTTTCCAAAGCTTTCAGCACTCCCCTTTTGTCCTTTCCTTCAAGCCGACTTTATGTGCAAAGAAGGCCACACCCACTCAGGAGCCTCTACGCACCGCAGCGCTGACAGGAAACCCCCATACACACCTGAACAAACTGGTAGGACTGCTCGCCGTAGAGCCTGTTGGCAACACTCAGGGCGTACGGAGCATCTCGCTTGTGGAGCCGGCTCAGCAGCTGGGCAAAGCTTGAGTGGATGTCATCCTGAATATCCATTGTTTTCAAGGTCTGCAGAAGAAATAAACCAGTTAGGTTTGTTGCTTTTCCTGGTCATCTTGTTTATTAAGTGATGAGGAGATTGGTGTGAACCATGTAGAGCAACTAAACTGGATAAAGACAGTGAAGTTGAGCTAAACCTCCGTGGGTTTTTCCCCTCATCACTTAACAGATGAAGTGACACTTTTATGCATCATGCCATGCCTTGCAAAAGCCTTTATGAGCCTTGAACAGTTTTACATCACAACCACAAACGTCAGTCTGTTTTATTCTGATTTTATGTCACAGAACAGGACAAAGTAAGTGCCTGATTGTGACGTGGATGGATAGGTAGGTCATTGTTACTTTTTACAGATAAATAATCTGAAAGGTGGCATTCAACTGTACTCTGACTATTCAGTCATTTCATTGTAGAACCCCCATTTACGGCTGCAGATCACTTGGTGCACATCTACCAGGTCTAGAGACCCAATGTAAAACAGCAAGAGGTCAATCAGATTGGCTGGAACAGCAACTTCAGTTTTACCCTGGACTAGATTTAGATCTGGACTTTGACTGAGCTATTGTAACACAGCAATGGCTCTAAACTGCTCACATGTAGCTCTGGCTGGAGCTTTAGGTTGGTTGTCCTGCTGGAAGGTGAATGTCCACTTCAGTCTCTGCCTATTGCAGTCTCCAACAGGTTTTCTTCCAGGAGACATCAGGGTTCAGCTCCATCTATCTGCCCAGTGCCTGCTGAAGGAAACGCTCCCCACGGCACCATGCTGCCACCACCATGTTTCAGCGACAAGATGGTAAAGTCCAAACTTTGGCATATTGTTTTATAGCCTATTCCAGCTCCACTCTACAACGTCTCCAGAACTTCATCCCTGACCTCTGTGCAGCGGTTCATAGTCTTAGTGACACTAATGTTCTGACAAACCTCAGAAGCCTTCACAGCGGAGCTGAAAATAGACTGAGTAAATTACACACAGACTGACATTTCCTTATAAAAGGTGACCTCTGGAGGAGACTTGCTGCAACGGATTCTATTTAGCAGTGTCAAAGTGAGGAAGGCTCTATCCAAATAAATGGCTCCTATTTCACACACGCTAAGATAAAAAATAAATAAAATACATTCATGTCTGTGGTTGTAACGTGTCAAAATTCAAAGGGCTTAAAGACTTTTCTAAGGCACATTATATTTGCAGGAATCGGTCACTAAGTCCCAAATATGGCATAAGTGAATGAACCTGATTAAGAGAGAAAAGGAAGGAATATTATAACACCTTCATCCCTTTAAAAAAAAAAAAAAGCACAAATCCAGAGTTTAGCAGAGATTACAGAACATGAGGCCATCCCCTTCCACCATGTTGTTATTCCCAAAGACACCCTCCAAGTTCAACTCTTTAGTCAAAATCTCCTTCTAGGAACCACTGATCAGGCCCGAAACCTGGGTGTAGTGATGGACTCAGACCTGAACCTTCAAAAGCATCTAAAGACAGTTACAAGGTCGGCTTTCTATCACCTGAGGAATATTTCCAGGATTATAGGACTAATGTCTCAGAAGGATCTCGAAAAACTAATCCATGCGTTTATATTTAGTAGAATTGATCACTGCAACGGTGTTTTCATTGGTCTTCCCAAAAAGTGGATCAGACAGCTACAGCTGATCCAGAACGCTGCTGCCCGCGTCCTCACTAAGACTAAGAAAGTAGAGCACATCACCCCAGTTCTAAAGTCCTTATACTGGCTCCCTGTATCTCAGAGAATAGACTTTAAAATCCTTCTGTTAGTCTATAAATCCCTAAATGGCTTAGCACCTAAATACATCACAGACTTGTTATCAGTGTATCAACCCTCCAGACCATTAAGGTCTTCTGGCTCCAGCCTACTCTGCATACCTAGAACCAGAACTAAACACGGAGAAGCAGCATTTAGTTCCTATGCTCCACTTATCTGGAACAAACTTCCAGAAAACTGTAAAAGTGCTGAAACCCTGAGTTCCTTTAAATCAAGATTAAAAACACATTTGTTTAAAATTGCCTTTGACTGTTCTAGTTAAACAGTTTTACTGTTTTTAATGTTCTTTTTTGTTACTACATTCTATCCCTACTTGCTTTTATTCTATTTTCTATCTACATTTGATTATTTTGCTATATCTTAATCATGTAAAGCACTTTGTATTGTCTTGTACTGAATTGTGCTATATAAATAAATTTGCCTTGCCTTGCCTTGCCTTCTTTCTTAAGGGTTGCATCTGAAACGCAACCATTTCATTTCAGTAACCTGACACTGAGAAGTTGCAAAGCAGCAGTAGTGATTTTCCACCGTCAGAGCTATCCCAGCAGGAGGAAACAGGTTGTGGCAGTTAAGTGTAGCGTAAAGTGGAGGTTGGTTCCTTCACTCACCGTTTTCTTCTTGATATTTAACAACAGAAGGGTGAAAGGTAGGAGGAGAGCAGCAAAAACAGACCGAGGGCAGCGAAGTAAACTCTGAAACCACCTCCGAGGACCGCAAGTTACCACCCAGACCCTCTGTTAGTAGCATCAGCCAACACTCTCTCTTATATCGCTTTTGTCACGACCTTTAGGAGATATCCTGGCAGCTTGGATTGGACCTGCTGTTGCATCTGCGCCATCTGCTGCTGCTGCTGTGGTTGTTTCTGCATCACTTTACCAGCCTTAGTGAAGCAGAGAACCTGGAAGTGACATTTGGGATACTTCCTGTCAAGTGGCTCAATAAAAACAGCCAATGGGAAACCAGCGATCGAGGCACACCTTCACATTAAAATTAAATATTTTTGTTTTTCAATCATTTTTTTATTGAGGGTTTTTAATGAGAGTGCGTATATGTGTGTGCGGTGTTCTTTTAAAGGAAACTCACTGAAATTCTGTAGCATGTCCATATATGCAATGACAATAAAGCAACTTCAACTGTGTTTGTAACAGCAGTGAGTTACAGCTACTCAGGAGGTCACAGGGTGGGTGGTCATAAAATCCAAGACAGAGTCTGAGTAGCACTGATTATTTCTGCTGACAGAGATACACTGATGATTCATCATTGAAAAAGTCTTTCACAACCCAGAGGCTCCGCTATGGTTTCCACTCCTATCGCATTCTGCCCTCTATAATCATCACAGTGTAAAGTTCAGCTGGGATTGAGCAGTGTGTCAAGGAAAAGTTGGCTAAGTGCTTTACGATTGCCTTAAAGCATTCATGTCGCTCTAATTTTGTAAATCAACCACCGATTGAGTTCTGCAACAAATTAGCGGCTGATGTAGTATAAAAAAAAAAAGTCAAGATAAGACTTGAATGGTCGAGTTCTGAAAATAAATGATGGATCGCTTACTGGTAAAGCTGCCGTTTGAGAACCACAGAGATTTTCTATAATTGCCGTTCCTACAGCTTAAAGTTCTTCTAGGCTACGTTCACACTGCAGGGAAACGCAACCCAAAAATGATCTTTTTGCCCATATGCAACCTATAACCGTCTTTTTCACAGCAGTGTGAACGGCCCAATTCTGATCTTTTCACCCCCCCCCCCCCCACCCCCCCAAAAAAAAAAAAATCAGATCTGTACTACTTCCATATAGGTATTAATTCAGATCCATATCGGATTGTTTTCAAAGCGTCCGCTGTCTGAACGGTCATGTCGCATTTTATCCATCTATCACTTTATTGAACACTTCTAGAAACAGTTATATTAACCATCACTTCTGCAAACAGCACGCTGCTCTGTGACATCTCCTTCTGTTATCCGCGCATGCTGTTCGCTTTGCGATCCTAAATCGTTAAGATAGAAGTCTGATGACGGCCACATTTAATAGTAGTATGAACGGCCACCTCAGAAAAATCTGATTTCAGCAACAACAACAAAAAAATCATAATTGAGAATCAAGACCTGCAGTGTGAACGTAGCCTCAGTCACATGCTGGAGTGAGTTGTGTTTTCTCTGGCTCAGCGGAGAACAGAGTAGTGCAGCGCTTCCCCCTCCCTGCTGTCGCTGTACGCTGTTTGTCAAACGGCTAAAAGAATGCTACAAAAACTAAGGGGCTCTGCCATTAAAGGGGATCAGGTTTTAAAATGACAGCTAGCAAACTAAGAGTAGCATGTGTGTTCAGCTGCTAACTGTGGGCTAGCGGCCAATTCACAAGCTTCTTATACATGTTGCTCCGTAGAGAGAATAAGGGCAGGAAGCAGTGAAATTAGGGTTGCATGAGTCCCTTACTTGTTGCTGAGGAAGAGTCCTTCTAAACAACGTTTATTAGATTTACAATTTAACAAGACATTTACACAGGGTTGCTAAAACGTGGTCAAAGATTTAGCCAGCAGTAACACCTGTGCTGCAGATTTGAACTTCTAACGCCATATCTAGACCTATATTAATAAAAATAAAAAAACTGTGAAAGTTTGACAAAAAGAAAAAAAGCAATACTTTCTAATCCTTTCTTATATACGCTGGGCTCATTTTAGTTGTAATACGACAACCAATATTTACCACGTTTAGGAATAATAGCAAATTTAAATGGTCACGGTTTACCCATAGAGTTATGAAACTGTTTGGTGAGTCAGAGTTAAACCCCACACTTCTTTTTATTTATTCATTTGTTTTATCATCTTTACTTTCATTGCAACATGCATTCCAATGAAATTTGTCCTCTGCATTCAACCCATCCCTTAGGGAGCAGTCTGTGTTGTGCCCGAGGAGTATTCGGGGGGAGTCTGCAGGGTTCAAACCAGGTAACTGCAGCCCTCTCAGAGCGAAAGCGGCGCTGCTCCAACCACAACAACTTTACTAGTGGTTTAGTTAGTTAGTGCTATAACTGGTTTGTGCAGAACAGACATCAGCCTGCAAGCTGATCAGCAATGCATAGCAAGATACTTTCCTAAAAAAAGACAAATTCTCCACGGCTGACTCCTCTTACTGTACTTTCACCTCCAATCTCACAACCACTCCCTCTTACTCTGAAGCATGCAAAGCTATGTCGTTTCTCAGCAACAACCTCACACACAGTGTGAGTCACCTTAGATGCACAAGAGGAAACTTATTCCCTATCCCAAAACGCAGTACTCAGCTTTACTGTACATTGTGGGAGTGCTAAGAGACACGCAATGACGATAACAAAGCAATTCAGTGAGGAAGGTCATTATGTTCCCCAAAAAGCTGGCCTTCTTCCTCCTCCAGGCTTTTCAGAGCAGTGGGATCCCATCTGCTGGAAAATGCAGAACAAATCACTCCTTCGTGCACATGACACGATCCATTTTAAAATGGGCTGCCTAACCGCTTTGATCTATGAACGTGTTGATATACTGTCCCAAACCCTGAACAGCCAGTAAAGAGACCTGTTACTATTCAGGAAACATACAGACAAAGAGGACAGAATGCAGTTTCAAAACCTAAAAGTTCATGCAACATATCTTAACAAACCAGTAACAAGGAGGGGTTTTACAATAAATGCATTAAATTGACTGATTGCTACTGAATGGAGCTGTTTTAAGGTGAGTTAGGGCAGATTATGGGTGAGGTCCAGCCGCTCCCATATACTAACAACTATAAGCTTGACTTAAATGGGTGTGGTTTGACTTCAGCAATCCCTTTGTTTTGAGCTGAATGAGCGCCTTCATATCAGCTCTCCTGGAAAATGCTCCCATACTTTTCTGTTAGGTTGGAAAGCCACTAAATAAAAAAAAAAAAATAAAAAAATAAAAAAAAAAACAAAAAAAACTGGGGCTTTATTTATTCTCATGGCCTTTTGAAGAAACACCATCATCACGGCTTGAGCAGGGAATGTCAGAAAAAGAAAGCCGAGACTTGAGTCATCACCAACTTAAGTTACTAAATGTAAATGAGCAAGTTTACTAAAAAGACGACGGCCTATGTTCATGCAGACCGAACTTTGAGAAGAGGCCTCTCATAAAACACAGGAGCATATCTACTGCACACAGTGGGAACTGATATCACACAGAGGGCTTTATTGCCGTTAAACATCTACAGTTATTATCCCGCTCCCATAGCAACACAAGCCCCATTATGTTGCTGACCCACTTTAAATTAAAACCTTCTCAGGTTGTTTTAGCTAATTAGAAAAGAAAAACTGACAAGCAGAGGACTCCAAAAGCTTGGCTTCGTCTCATATCAAATTCAACACTGCTTCTTAAAAAGGAGAAAGTTCAGCGTTTTTAAAGCAAGGCTCTGTATAAAAAGGTCATAAGCAGTTAATGTCCTGCATGATGTAGGTAACGCCTTCAGTTAGTATGTAGACCTGGAGAATCTAGCTAACAGCTAGTCTATGAGGAGCCACAGCAGATTTCTATTGTCCTGGAAAATCTTCAACTCAAAAACACCTCTCAGCAGGTCTAACAAGCACTACTTTATGAACCGTTTAACGGTTTCATATCCACACAGAAGCCAACTATTTAAACAGGAAACAGAGATAGGAGGCAGAACATGACCGATGATCTTCCAGTGTGAACTAAAGAGAATTTATCTCAACTTTCTGATAGAAAAGACCGACTGTGTAATAAACTTAAATAACTCATGTATTGTACGTGGAAACTAACAAAACTTTAGCTTTTAATACTTATTTATTTTGATATTGGATGTTACCCTAACTGTAGGTCCAACTAATCTGGATTGAGATCTTGTCCACATTAAGGCAGCCATTTAGAGAGATGGACGTTTTCCTGTTGTATTGGTACCTCTTGTCCATATGAGAACTGCATTTTTGGTGAAAACAGATTTTATTGTATACATGTTGACTGTACATTAGGAAACAATTAAATAGAGGCCCGCTCTGCATTCACCCATAATCATTTATTGGAGTCTTTATGTTTCTTTTCCCCAGGATCTGTCCTGACTCCTTCCATTAAACTTAGAATGTAAGCTAAAGAAGGCAATAACCAAGAAGAGAGGATTAATAGATCCAGAGAAACTTGGAACAACTTTTTTTGGGGTCAATCTTTAGCCAAATACTGCAAGATCTTCTCGAACGTACTTGACCAGAATATATATATTGAATCTTTAATTACAAGCATACCCTGAGTAGTGTAACTGAAGCCAACTCCAGTGCGTGAGGGCCTGTGTCCTGCAACTTTTATATGAATCTCAGCTTCACCTGAAGCACCTGAGTCAAAAAGTCAGGTCATTAGCAGGACTCTGACTGCAGACTGAGGAGGCAATTCAGCCATTTGATTAAGGTTTGTTAGACCAGGGACACGTCTAAAAAGCTCCTGGACACTGGAGTTACGCATTGCAGGCAAAATATTAACACCATATAATGTTTTGACAGAATCTCACTTTAAAAGCCCTGAAGTATCCCTCTAATGGAGCTTTGGAGGTCTGAGTTAACCTGAGGAATTCAGTCACTGTTGTGCTGATTAAAAAAAAAAAAAAAAGACAATCTCATTAATGCGAATGAGTTTAAATAAGTGGAGCAGGGGTGTAGATGTTATGGTGTACCTCTGACATCTGTGTGGCCGTGTTGCCTCTGGCTCCCAGCAGCACCATGGCCATGGCTGAGGAGATGCTGAAAGGAGAGAAGAAGACGTTTGCGGTGTTGTCGATGTCCCCCAGCTTTTTGAGCAAAGCCAGAGAGAAGCTGGTGTTGGCTGAGGCCAGAGGAGTTGCTGCTGCCATCCTGCCTGGAAGAAAAAAAAAAAAAAAGACAAACCAGTATCAAACGATGCTCCATTGGAAAAATGATCAAACCACAAATCCATTCATTTATATCACATAACCCAGACTAATAACACTGTCGTTTGTTTTAAATGGATGACATGGAATGGATTAAAAGAAGATTCCTCTTGGGAATCAACAACTTGATGAATAGTAACGTAGCTTTTTAAAGTGCAAGTTCTGTAACTACTAGTAAGTTAATAAAACGGCGACAGAACGCGTTTAAGGTGCAACTTTAAAAGTGTAAAAGCGCAGTAAAGTCGTTGCGACAGCAGTCTTACTCCAGCAACACTGGAGTAAAACAAGGCGATAAAGCTTTACACCTTTGTCTCGCTAAATTTATAGCTTGTCACAGACTAAAAGAGACATAATCTACTCACTGTCTGACGGTCTTTGAGTTCTCCACCGAAAGATTTTGGGGAACGTGAAGAATGCAGATTGAAGCGTTGGTTTTTATCCCCTGACTGGCCGACACGCCCCACGACACACAATAACTTCCGCAAATATTCCAGGTACGGAAGCCGAAAGGATAGGCGAATGACTAAACATTTTTTTCCAAAGCTGAAAAAAAGGTTCACTACTACTACAACAGCAGTAAAAATAACAACAACTAATAATAATAATAATAATAATAATAATAATAATAATGAATAACAAGGAATATTCTTCATTTTAGCAATTTATGTAATTCAAATATAAGAAAAGATGTAATATTTGTACATTAAATGTTTTTGTTCCTTGACCCATGGGCGTAGGTTTGTATAGGGACCATAGGGACATGTCCCTACCAAAATTTTGGACCGACCTAATTGTCCCTACCAATAATTCGATGTGAATAACATGTTTATAATTTACAATACAGCGTTGTTACAGCAGTCGCTTATTTTCCTCTCGCAGCTCCGCTGCTTGGCGGCGGCTGCTGCTGCTGCAGCTCCGTCTGTCAGCCTGCGTGTCCAGTCGGTCTTTCCTGTAGCTTTAACTTAGCAGCGCACGTAACTGTGCCGTTTAACTCCACTCTCATTGGTTGTTTTGCCTTAAGTCCCGCCTTCTCTCTCCCTGGTTGGCTGTTTTCTAGTGCGTGCATGTGCGTGCATGCTTGCAGCGCGAAATTTAAATTTAATTCACGCTAGAATACTGCGTGAATTAAACGAATATTAGACTACGAAACTAGTCCCAATTAAAAAAAATTATATTATCTACGCTATAACAGGCGATAGAAGAAGCAGGAGAGAGTAGTTTTCATTTGTGGAACTTAAGAAATGTAAGTAACCAACGTTAGCATCTTAAAATAATATTTAATTCAGAAGTATAATACATTTTATCAACAAAAAACTTTTTTTATTTTATAAAACTAAATACTCTGTGTCAGGCAGGAGTTCTGAAGACTGCTGGAGAAATGTAAGCTTTCAAAAAATCCCTAAAAGGATTTTTAGCAGGTGTTATTCGTTTTATAGAGTATAACAACACGAGATGGTGCCTAAACATTGCTATTTTTTGTTTAGAAAGCATAATTAAGGTTCCACATAATAATAGTGCTATTTAATTGACTATTTCTACTTTTAGAAATAGGATAAAGTGCAAACAGAGGAACACATTGGTTTGATTTTACATAGATTTCCACACAGTCCATAAATAAATTAGTACAAACATTAGTGTCTGGTAAAAATGCTTGAATCTGGCTGTTTATTTTGGATATTATTACATTACGGATAAGATAGTGTTATATTTTCTTTTAATAATTGTTAAAAGCGATTTTATATTTGAATAAACTTAGGCTCATGCTTAGTGTAGTGATTGTAGATGATGCCACCTAAAAAGAAAAGAGACATAAGGAGCTATTTCAACACTCAGAAAGTAAGTATCATAGGATGATATAAAAGGTTGTTACATTTAATCCTTTAATACTAAAAACACACTTGTATAATAGTAACATTATATGATTATAGGAAACACAGATATCAAGTTATAATGATGCAGGGCAGCTTGGAGGTGAAGCAGCTGGCCCTTCAGTGCTTCAGGTGATGTCTAATTGATTTTAATTACAAATTAAGGAGCAGCTTTTTATTTATATACAATATATATATATATATATATAGTGCTTATAAAATTTGTATTAATGTAGCAAAAAATGCTGCTTTTCTCTTTAAACGAAATGTCCCCTGATGCTCACGTCAAGTATAAAAAAATAGGGGCATGCATATTGCGTAGGACCAATGACATCCAACCAATGAAACTTGAGACCAGTGTCCCTACCAAAGTTGAAATCAAACCTACGCCCATGCCTTGACCATAATGCTTGTATCACTGTTAAGAGCTTTACAGGGAGTATAGCGAAAAATGTAGCCTAAAAAGAGAAATTACAATAGGATTGTACCAAATATCCACAGAGACAAACTCAGGATATTTTATGTTCTATCTATTCAAATTCATTTCCGGATACCTCAGAGTCTGTATCTACAGGCTTTTTATCTGTAAACCCGCCAGTTTGAACCCTGGCTCTGACCATCTCAGTTGTTGTGTCCTTGGGCAAGATGCTTCACAGGCTTTACCTGGTGGTGGTCAGAGGGCCAATGGTGCAATGTATGGCAGCCTCATTTCTGTCAGTCTGCCCCAGAGCGGCTGTGGCCACAAACATAGCTCACCACTGTCAGTGGGTGAATGATTCAATGTAGTGTAAAGCGCTTTGGGGTCCTCTGGACTAGATAAAGTGCTATACAAGTAGGCCTACAGGCCACTTACAAAAATCTGTTTTAGGTCAGTAGTGTTTTCATCTTGGAACGCTCTCAACCAAGTTTCTTTTTTAATGCTGAATCAGAAACACTGATCTTAACTGAGGCAAGAGGCTTGCAGTACTTTAGATGTTGTTCTTGGTTCTTTCCTAACCTCTTGGATGTATCACTGATGCGATCTTGAAGTCATTTCTGGAGATTGAAGTCTCTTGGTATGGTTCACCACTGTTCCACATATTCTCTATTTGTGGATAATGGTTCTCACTCTGATTCAGTAGAGTCCCAAAGCTTTTGAATTGGCTCTGTAACCCATTCCAGGCTGGTTAATGTCAGTGACTTAGATTTTCTTTGAGTCAGTAAATGAATTGGAACTCAGTGGGAATGCAGTGTGTAAATAAGGGGTGTTCCAAACTTAACTTGGCCCCAGCAATTTCAGATCCTGTAAAAAAAAAAATCATGCTTTTATCCATACAACTATTTTCTGCTTTCTATCTGTAAATGGTGCTGCTACTCCTATGATAATTTTTTCTTGTCTGTTGTGGTCAAAGTTTAAGTCACCACTATGATATGTCGCCTCTCTGATCACTTCTCTCTGGACCATTATACCCTTTCTAGTCCAACTTTGCCAGTGATGGGGAGTAATGGGAAACTCCAAGAACTAAGCTCCAAACTCCTTAAGGTCGCTACAAAGCATGAATTACCACATATGCTTGATCCAAGCCCTAAAACAACTGTGAGGTAAGAGACAACAGCTTTTTTCCCATGAAGTATCGTCCCACATGTGCTGATGGGCACACACACCCATGTTTCCTAGCAGCTTGTCTGTGTAATCAGTCCCTTCTTTGTTTCTCTGTGCTGATTTGCAGGTGTGGCGGAGGATTACATCATCCCTTCTGATGCCTTTTGATCTGATGAATTGGACATATGACAAAAAAATCCACAAAGCTTAGACAGGGAACTCTAAAGAAGAAGCCAAACAAACCACTGAGTTAATGGATTGATTGGCTGAATAAACTTCTGTCAATTTTTATAAAAAGTTCAGAGTATGTTTTTTAAGATAATTACTGGCCTATTAACTATTTAGCTAAAGTGTATATGATGCAAAAACATAAACTTAAATATCCCATTATATTAATTAATTAGTTCATTATTAAATGATTAAGCTTTAGTAAAAATTAAATATAACAAATCTAAAAACAAAATTTATGAAATTGTAAGTTATGAATTTATTTTCTTCATAAAATGCATGCAAATGAATATATATATATATATATATATATATATATATATATATATATATATATATATATATATATATATATATATATATATATATATATATATATATATATATATATAAAGAAAAACCCTAAAATCCAAAGGAAATGAAGTGGAGAATTTTTAATACAAACATATTCAAAATTAATAAAAATCATTGTTCATGTCTTCAGATGATTTGCATGAACTGAGCTGAAACCCTTCTGGGTCTAGTGCTGCCAATGTTGCAAGAGCAAATGTAGCATGAGTCATAATCTGACTAGAAAACTTTTTGGAACTATTATGCAACCGACCTCAAGTGAGTCTTAACAAATGGAAGTGAAATTTAATTAGCTAAACTTTAACTAACAAGAAGTTATACTGCCATTTTTAGTTGTATCATTTTGTGCAATTTTGTTCTAATTTAAAGTTTACATTTTTTACAGTTCAAAATAAAGCACAAAGACGACATAAAAACCCTCAAAATATTCATTAATGTCACGTGGAAGCAGTATTTAACGTGTTATATTCGCAGGAGTCCTCTTCCCACCTACATCATAATGAGAAACACCATGGTGCAATAGCTAGTAAACAGAGCCCACCATCAGCTCAACACAACCATGCCCATCCCACGTAATGAAGATAAAAAAAATTTAAACGTAATGAGCTCCATCTGCTGTTGGTCATTCCCCACTACTTCAAAAGCATTTGGAAGAAACAGCTTTGCACTTATACCCTGTTCTCACCTTTATTGGAGCACAAAATAATGTCAGACTGAGAAAAGTCCGTTATGTTATGGTGAATAAAGTAACTGGGTGTGAATGTTGGGAGTGACTTATGGAAACTGACTTTCATCATCGTCATCATCATCATCATCATCATCATCATCATCATCATCATCACCGGCATGAACTGCTCATTATCGATAAGCCCAAACATGCCAGCTTATAAAAATGTTGAGTAAAACGCTTAACTTTTTTTTTGCCTTTATATTGGGTAATGATACTAATAATAATAAATTGTATTTAACAGCGCTTTTCTTGACACTCAAGGTCACTTTACAGACAACAAAAAATAAAAATACAAATACAGGGAACAGAAAAATATAAACAAACAGTTATGAAGAGGGACAAGAACAGTGTATTTACAAATAAGCGAGCTGGAACAATTGGGGTTTGAGTCTGGTTTTGAACAGGTGATGAGAGTCAATTCTGCGGAGGTCAGGTGGGAGTGAGTTCCAGAGCTGGGGAGCAGAGCGGCTGAAGGCTCTGCTCCCCATGTTGAAGAGTCGAGCTGCACTGGAAAAAGGGAAGTAAAAGTAAGTAATATTATTGTTGAAATTAGTTTATTTGTCCTTGATTTGAGCTGGTAAATAACATTATCTGCCAATGGAATAAGTTTTATGCACTTAAAATACCAAAAACCATCTCCATCATCTTATTTCAAGTGCAGCATATCTAATTATCTTATTTTAGGGATCAAGATACTCATTCTATTGGCAGATCATCTTATTTACCTGCTCAAATCAAGGACAATCACACTCATTTCAAGAAAATATTACTTACTTTTAGTTCCCTTTTGCAGTGTGGGGGTACAGTGAAGGTGGCGATGTGAAGGCGGTCTGATAGATATGGAGGAGCAAGGCTATGGATGGCTTTGAAAGTATGCAGAAGGATTTTAAATTGTATTCTGAATTGAATTGTGAGCCAATGGAGCTGCTGAAGGACAGGGGAAATATGATGAAAAGAGGGGGTTCTGGTGATGACACAAGCTGCTGAGTTCTGAAGAAGTTGGAGTTTATGGAGGGATTTATGAGGGAGGCCGAAAAGAAGAGGGTTACAATAATCAAGACGGGAGGTGATGAGGCTGTGGATAAGGACAGAGGCAGTGTGAGTGGTAAGAGAGGAACAGAGGTGGTTAATGTTGAGTAGGTGGAAGTATGCAGACCGGCTAATGTTATTTATGTGTGACTGAAAGGATAGGGAGGAGTCGAGGATGACACCCAGACTCTTGACCTGAGGGGAGGGGGAGACCTAGGAGTTATCAATGGGTAGTGTGAAACTATTGATTTCGGATAGGGTGGATTTGGTGGCAACGAGGAGGAGTTCGGTTTTATCACTGTTATGTTCAGTTTAAGGAAGTTTGAGGTGAACCAGTATTTAATTTGAAGTAAGCAGTTAGTAAGGGACAAGGGGGGGAGGAGTGAGGAGGTGGGTTTGTTAGATTAATAGAGCTGGGTGTCATCTGGGTAACAGTAAAAATGAATGTTGAATTTGCGGAAAATATTGCCAAGGGGAAGGAGGTAGGTGATGAAAAGGAGGGGGCCAAGACCTGAGCCTCGAGGGACACCAGTAGTGACAGGGGAAGGGTAGGATGTCAAAGATTTCAGTTGATTAAACTGAGTGTGGTTGGAGAGATATGAGCAGAACCAGTCAAGAGGGGTGTGAGAGATGCTACGAGAGGATAATCTATTGAGGAGAATGGGGTGAGAAATTACTTTTGGTCCCTCGACTAAGAAACCTGCAAAAAAATAACAATGCTACATGGGCTCTTCTCTCGTTAACCTGCCACCAATTAAGCAGTTAAAAGGTCTGTGCCCATATTCACAAAGATTTTCAGAGTCCTCTCAGAGAGCTCCTATCGAAGCTGAAAAATTCCTACCAAGGAATCTTAGCTTACGAGTGGTTCAG
Source organism: Fundulus diaphanus (assembly GCA_037039145.1). Classification (NCBI taxonomy): domain Eukaryota; kingdom Metazoa; phylum Chordata; class Actinopteri; order Cyprinodontiformes; family Fundulidae; genus Fundulus; species Fundulus diaphanus. The sequence goes on from CM073137.1 coordinate 34,589,615, forward strand.
AGAGTGACTTTGAGTAATGAGACAGCAGACATTTTTATCTTACTGGCATCACACAATTGGTGTCTTATAAGAGCTGTGATTGGTTGATAGTGAAGGAAAAAAAAACAATACACACAAATGCGCTCCCAGTGATCAAAGGAAAGAAATTTGTGTAAAACGATGATAAAAACTAACACAATTTATTGACTGTCACACAGCATCTAAAGGTTTCGAATCACCTTATTGAGATCCGGATCTTGGTTAAGTTATGTTTACTCACTAGTCAATTTACTACCTTTGTCTATTGGATATTACCGTGAAATCGCCTGTCAGCATTTTACTGGGAGTGCCTGCTTGCATAAAATGGTCGTATTTGGCAAAATGACTGACATGAAATAATCACAGTTATTTTAAGATTTTGAAAAGGGGTTTTGGGTAGGTGGTTTTGGATAGCTGTTCTTCCTCATTGAATGAAATTATCTTTTGAAACTGCCGTTCAAATGTACTCAGATATATTTGATCCAATATGAAATATGTTTGATGATCTGAAACATTTAAGTGTGACAAAAGAAAAAGCAGAGACTAAAGAAACCTGTAAGAGATAAAAAAAAAATTCACACACACACACACGTGTATATATATACACTACCGTTCAAAAGTTCGGGGTCTCATTGAAATGTCCTTATTTTTGAAGGAAAAGCACTGTAATTTTCAATGAAGATAACTTTAAACTAGTCTTAACTTTAAAGAAATACACTCTATACATTTCTAATGTGGTAAATGACTATTCTAGCTGCAAATGTCTGGTTTTTGGTGCAATATCTACATAGGTGTATAGAGGCCCATTTCCAGCAACTATCACTCCAGTGTTCTAATGGTACAATGTGTTTGCTCATTGGCTCAGAAGGCTAATTGATGATTAGAAAACCCTTGTGCAATCATGTTCACACATCTGAAAACAGTTTAGCTCGTTACAGAAGCTATAAAACTGACCTTCCTTTGTAATATTCTGGCTTCTTTCTTGGTTTATGTTTATTATTTGATCAATTAGTCCTCTCTCCTGCCTCAGATTTGGTTTTGGGTTCTGTCTTGTCTGGATTCTTATTTTGCTTGTGTACTGTTTTTGTTATCTTGTCCCTGTATTAGTCTTGGTTTTCATCATGTGCTCTGTTAGTTTCTGCTTTATTTTCTATCTTAGGTTTGGTCCTTATGTTATTCTGGTTCTGTATTTACCTTGTTTAGATTCTGTTCCTTTCCACTTGTTCTGTCAGCTCCCTCAGTCACACCCCCATCTTTGATCACTTCCACCTGTTCTGATTAATTAGTTGTTCACTCTGCTCACCTGTTCCTCTGCCTATTTATACCTGCCTCAGTTCTCTGCTCCCTGCCACAACGTCTCGTCTCACGTCCCCATGCCTCATGTCTCTTTTCTCACCCCTTGTTCACCAGTCCTCGGGGAAGAGCTCTCCAGCATTTTTGTATGTTACCTGACCTTGATCTGTTCTCCTGTTTTTGAGTCTGCCCAGTTCCTGTCAGTTTGTTTTTTGCCTGGATTGTCAGCTCTGTTTTCTGCCTTGGATTGTTCTGTCTGCCTGCCTTACCCACCTTCATCATCCCTGCAATAAACTCTGTGAAGCATTAACTCAGTGTCTGGCTGAGTACTGGGTTCTCATCTCCTGCAAGATCATTACATCCTTTGAGCAGATTGAGTGTCTGGAGCATCACATTTGTGGGGTCAATTAAACGCTCAAAATGGCCAGAAAAAGAGAACTTTCATCTGAAACTCGACAGTCTATTCTTGTTCTTAGAAATGAAGGCTATTCCATGCGAGAAATTGCTAAGAAACTGAAGATTTCCTACAACGGTGTGTACTACTCCCTTCAGAGGACAGCACAAACAGGCTCTAACCAGAGTAGAAAAAGAAGTGGGAGGCCGCGTTGCACAACTGAGCAAGAAGATAAGTACATTAGAGTCTCTAGTTTGAGAAACAGACGCCTCACAGGTCCCCAACTGGCCTCTTCATTAAATAGTACCCGCAAAACACCAGTGTCAACATCTACAGTGAAGAGGCGGCTGCGGGATTCTGGGCTTCACGGCAGAGGGGCAAAGAAAAAGCCATATCTGAGACTGGCCAATAAAAGAAAAAGATTAAGATGGGCAAAAGAACACAGACATTGGACAGAGGAAGACTGGAAAAAAGTGTTGTCGACGGATGAATCCAAGTTTGAGGTGTTTGGATCACAAAGAAGAACGCTTGTGAGACGCAGAACAAATGAAAAGATGCTGGAAGAATGCCTGACGCCATCTGTTAAGCATGATGGAGGTAATGTGATGGTCTGGGGTTGCTTTGGTGCTGTAAGGTGGGAGATTTGTACAGGGTAAAAGGGATTCTGAATAAGGAAGGCTATCAAACTTTTGAACGGTAGTGTATATATATATATATATATATATATATATATATATATATATATATATATATATATATATATATATATATTAAATACAAAAAGACTTGCATCATCCTGCAGCTGTAGTACTAAAAACCACTTTTTAGGCAGCTTCCCCTTGCCAAAGTTATTCCACACAGGAGTGTACACTCCTGAAAGCTGAAAGCATAAGATACTGAGCTTGACAGAAATTATAAGGCGCTTATATGATGTTGTTTATTGATCTTGAAAGAGGGATTGAAAGAAAAATCTTATGTTGCACAATTTTACTCTGATAAGCAGAAGAGGGAAAAAAACATCCTTTATCTCACAACTGGTATTCTCCTACAAAGACTTGAACATACTGTAGGGATTAAGGGGAAAGCATTAGGCTGGTTTAAATCTTATCTTTCGGACAGATTCCAGTTTGTTCATGTTAATAATAAATCTTCCTCAAACTCTAGGGTCACCTGTGGAGTACCACAGGGTTCAGTCCTTGGACCAATTCTCTTTACTATATATATGCTTCCGATCGGCAAAATTATCAGACAGCATGGGATTAATTTCCACTGTTATGCTGATGACACTCAGCTGTATCTATCCATAAATCCTGATGAATCCAATCAATTACTTCGACTGCAGTCATGTCTTGATGACATCAAAAGCTGGATGACTTTAAATTTCCTGCATCTAAATTCTGACAAGACCGAAGTTGTAATCTTTGGGCCAGAGTCCTCAAAAAATAAACTTCTTAACCAATCACTTAATCTGGATGGCATTAACTTGGTCTCTGGTAGTAAAGTAAAAAATCTTGGTGTTATTTTTGACCAAGACATGTCATTTAAATCCCATATTAAACAGGTTTCCAGAGTTTCCTTTTTTCACCTCAGGAATATCGCCAAAATTAGAAATATTCTGTCCAGGAGTGATGCTGAAAAACTAGTGCATGCATTTGTTACTTCAAGGCTGGACTATTGTAATTCTTTACTATCAGGAAGTCCACAAAATGCAGTTCAAAGTCTTCAGCTGATCCAAAATGCTGCAGCAAGAGTTCTGATGAAAATCAACAAGAGGGATCATATTTCTCCAATTTTAGCTTCCCTTCATTAGCTTCCTGTTAAATCAAGAATAGAATTTAAAATTCTTCTTCTAACGTATAAAGCCCTTAATAATCAAGCTCCATCATATATCAGAGCTCTGATTACCCCGTATGTTCCTAACAGAGCACTTCGCTCATGTTACCCTGAGCTACCTCTATAGTTATGCTGCTATAGGCTTAGGCTACTGGAGGACATCAGGGCCTATTTTTCTCACTCTACTGATTTCTACTGTTCTCCAGATTTGCATTGCATTACATTGAAATGACTGTTGTCATTTCAGCTTTTAACTTTTTGTTCTCTCTCTTTTTTTTCTTCATAGTAGGTACACCTGGTCTGACGTTCTGTTGACTGTGAAATCATCCAGGGAGGACAGATCACCGACTATTACCATCTAATGTAGAACAGATTACTAGATCAATGTGTGCTTCTGTGCTTTTTTGTCTGTCTTGTTGTGTCTCTGCTCTGTCTTCTGTAACCCCCAGTCGGTCGAGGCAGATGACCGTTCATACTGAGCCCGGTTCTGCTAGAGGTTTTTCCTTCCCGCTAACGGGTGTTTTTTTTTCTTTCCAATGTCGCTTAATGCTTCCTCAGTATGAGGGATTGCAGCAAAGCCATGTACAATGCAGACGACTCTCCCTGTGGCTCTAGGCTTCTCCAGGAGTGAATGCTGCTTGTCGGGACTTTGATGCAATCAACTGGTTTCCTTATATAGGAACATTTTTGACCAATCTGTATAATCTGACCCAATCTGTACAATATGATTGAATTTAACTTTGTAAAGTGCCTTGAGATGACATGTTTCATGAATTGGCGCTATATAAATAAAATTGAATTGAATTGGTAAGCACACACATATAAGACACACACATAAAAAAATATAGTATAAATAGTAGTTTATTTTTTAGCTTTTCAACAGAATTTCTCTGATCTATTTGTTACGCTTCTTGCCCTTTTGTCTTTTTTTCATTTTGACGTTCTATTCACAACATGGTTACAATCCAGTAAAGTAAAATGTAGACACCGTACTTAGAATTTCTAATTAACAACTTTTTTTTTGTTCTGCAGATTTCAATCAGTTTTTTTCACTAATCTGTGAGCCTGAGACAGTCCTACCTTCTCCAGGCCGTTTTTATTGTCTTCCTTCTCTTCAGGTAAAAAGATGAGCATGCTCAACTCCTTCCCTCTGAAAGGCATCTCTAGGATCTGTCCAGCACAAGGTTTCAGATGTTACAGCAAAGGAAGTCACTGCCAGTTATACAGCACAGTACAGTGCAGCAATGGAAGGTAGACTCTCAAAGAAGTTTAACTGAGATATTAATTGACTGATCATGATTGATTACCCGGCAGCGGACTTCAGGAATGTAAACAAACTTGAAAAAGTCTTCGTTTGTCATCATTTCTATAAGCATTCTGTCTTTCTAAAGAGGAAACAAGAATTGGTTATTTTACAGAAAAAAATGGTATCCTTGATAACATGAAGTTGACATAGTTGAAAAGCACCCAAAGTGGCTGTTAGCGGTTCAAATAAAATGAAAGAAAATAAGATGGTAAGTAAAAATTAGACATAAAGTATTGTTAGATATTATATACTGCAGTGAAGTTTCAGAGCAGTTTTCAGATGGTCAAAATGACATTAATCAGACAGTATTCACTCAATGTTCATAAGCTGATTTTTACCTTGTTGATTCTAAACTCATGAGGTCTGACTATCCACAATGTGCCATTCCAGGTGTTTTTGAAGTAGATGGTATTAACCAGAACCATCCTGGTCATGTTATCCACCGCACCCTCAGCCACTATATCTTTGATTTTCCCTGATTACAACATGGACACAACATGGATCAGATGAGAACCAACACCACAGAGGCTGCAGCTCTTAACAAGATCACAGTTACACACTTCTCCACCAGATGGAACTCATGATGTTTAGATTTCTGATGGTGTGTGTGTGTGTGTGTGTGTGTGTGTGTGTGTGTGTGTGTGTGTGTGTGTGTGTGTGTGTGTGTGTGTGTGTGTGTGTGTGTGTGTGTGTGTGTGTGTGTGTGTGTGATCCACCTTGGGTCTGCTCCTCCACCCAGCTGTTGATCTTGACCCTGGCTTCCACCCAGCTGGTCCTGAAGTCCACAGACTCCAGCTCTGAGTTGTAGTGAGTCCTGGTTTGGGTTAAAAAACCCTGCATGGACAAACAACACGACTCATGACTTCATCCTGAAAGAATTCCCCATTTACTGTCTTTGTGCTCATGAAGATTGTCCACAAACATTCTCACCTGCAGAAATCTGTACGCCTGCTCTCCATACAGCCTGTTGGCAACAATGAGACTAAGCGGAGCTCCGGGCTCCTTGAGCTTTTTGTGCTCTCTCAGCAGTTTGGCAAACTGAGTGTGGACATCATCCTGACAATCCTGGATTTTCAAGCACTGTGGGCACAGAAAACTGGTGCTTTTATAGCTGATGGGATAAAAAAAACCTTGAAGGAGATCTAAGACATGAGGTGTGGAAAGTCCAACGCAACTGGACTAACACTGAAATAAATCCTGTGGTAAAGGACATATAGGACATTGTAAGCTCAGCTTTCAGCATTTGAAGCTCATCACCTCTGATATCTGGGTGGCTGTGTTGCCTCTGGCTCCCAGCATCACCATAGCCAGAGCTGAAGAGATGCTGAAAGGAGAGAAGAAGATGTTTGCAGTCTTGTTGTCCTCACTCAGCTTTCTGAGCAGAGCCAGGGAGAAGGTGGTGTTGGCCTCACGTAAATGATTGAGCTGGTCAGAGGGCTGGATAAGGGATTTAGACCAGGTGGAATGGTAGATGAGGAGCTGGGTGATGAAAGTGTGCCTTGTTTAGTGAAAGAAGGATAGAGCAATAATCAACATTAAGTTTCACTAATCAGTGAAATATTTGAACAACAGACATGTCATGTAAGCAACACTTTGTTTTCTAACAGCACAACGTTCTGCCACTAAAAACTGCATCTAGCTGCTCAGACCGATATTAACACTGTTTTAACACTGAACTGATATATATTTGTAGACCAAGGATTGAGACTGAAAATCTAGTACCCCACAGATACCTTAGCTTTCCAAATTACCACGAGTCACTTGTACTTGAACACAATCTGAATTGTACATGAAGGTGACTTGTCTCATGATGACAGCTGCATTGTTGCCTGTCAAAACTCTTTAAGGGTTTCATAAGTGACACGAACAGCCTGAATGTTTAGTTCCAAGGAAATGGGACGTCTATACTGTAAATGACATCATTATCATGTCGTTTTAAATATTTGTGTTTCTCTTGAAATATGTTTTGTAAAAATATTTTACACCTCTTATTACATCTTCGTTATGTGGAGCAAACGTTCCTATAATTGTGAAGTAGTTTTTCTTGTATAATTTTCATTATTATTGTTTTTTAATTACTTTTTAGTTATTTCTGATTACCTTTAATCCATTTTAACTATTTTATCAGTTTTTTCGTATTTTTCTGTCTTAGCTTGTCTATTTTAATTTTACTGTTATTCGTCAGCATTTTGTTATTTTAAAATGCTTAATAAATAAAGGGGGTATGGTATAATGTTCCGGAGAAGAGGTAAACAAACGTGTCACGCAGGTTGAAGAAAAGTGTCAGTTGTGTTGAGTGATAAAAGTGTCAGTGAGAATGAAATGAATGGTGTACTACACTGTGGTGATACCAGCAACATTGTGTGGTCAAGAGAGAGTGGCACTGAGGAAGAGAGAGGAGGCAGAAATTGGGGTAGCAGATATGAAGATGTGGAGGTTTTCTTTGGGAAGGACGAGGATGCATAGGATCAGGAATGAGTTCATTAGAGGGACAGCTCATGTTAAAGGAGCACAGGATTAGAACATAATCACTCAGCTTTTTTTTAATGAAAACAGTTATTTTACACTACACATTATTATATAATCAACACATAGTTTTCTAAAATAAATAAATATACCCCTTTGGTGGTGAATTTCACTATTTGAATCTGCACGCAAACTTTAAAATGCTCACTTGAGTTTATCAGATGTTAATATTCCAGATGTTCCGACATGTAACAAGAACTTTCAATAGACACTCCATATGATCTGAATGCCTTTCTTTACATTTAGCAATACCAAGAAGACGGTGTTAGTTTTACTTACCTGTTTCACTTTCAAGTGCTTCTTCTTTGTCATCTGTCTCGTCAGCTTTCCTGTTTTCTTCAGTTGTTCGTAGGAGGCATGCACAGCAAAGCGCACTCAACATGGCTACAGACGATACCAAAACAATCTGGCAATACTGGAAGTTATTAATCTTTTTCTGGATACTCTTCAAACTAAAATACTTTCAGTACAATTGCAAAAACAATGTATTTTTGTAAAGGAGAAATAAGCAATAATAACACAGCCTGCCACTAATATGTTGTTTCTAAAAAGTGCATTGCTGTTGTAAAACCCCACAGAATTTTTATTTACAGAGGACAGGTGTATGATGTATTCTGTTCTGTTTCTGGCCCACTTTTCTTAGTGGCTTCCATGTTAACAGGCTGCTGCTCTTTTGCCAAGATAAAATACCACATGTTACGCTCTGTGTTGGGAACCCTGGGAACTCATATGATTGGTTCAGGAACCAGTAGGTAAACACAAAGCACCAAAGTAGTTTTGGACCGTACCTCTAGGTTTGAAAGCAGAAAAACTTGACTAAGACATTGTCGATGGAGAGGAGCAATTGTTTATAGGGAATATTACTTCCATCCTGCATGGGTGACAAATGAGAAGGATTTTGGTTAATTTTTGCAGTACATTTCTTACTTATCGCTGCTTAGCCATTATATAAACAGTACTTTAGTCAAGCAAGCAAAGTAGTCTGATTTCTTTAGGATTCAAATCTTTACATTACTGTAGATCCAAAACATAAATAGGAAAAATAAATCACACAAAATGTCCTAATTTCTTCAGGTTGATTATCTTTTCCTCAATTTGTGTGTGTTTTATCAGCAACAAGAACAAGATATTGCTCATCCTTGGTTTATTTGGCCAATATAAATAAATGAGCATGCACAAGTGTCATGAAGTGACGTTGATTAGGAAGGAGCACACAGTTTACCTCAGGAACACCCGAAGTGCTAATCAGCAGATTTGGAAATTAATCTGTGTTAGAAACAGACCAGAGATGTAACCAGGGTCGAAGACACACTGGAGAGAAAGAATGTATGGCACCTGGGGTGAAGGGATGCTGACAACTGGAGGGTATCAGAGCTTGTGTAATGAATATAAGGTTTTTGTGTCACATTTGAGGTGTTTGAGGATGAACCGAAATGCAGACAAGAGCTTGGGAGCCTCATGGTGAAGTAGATAATGAGAATGAACAAGACTTACATGCAGGAAAACAGGAATCAGGAACATGGCAAGGCTATGAAGATACATTTGAATCTAAAGTATTTGTGCATTGTAACTGTGAATTGGAAGTCACGGACAGAAATGTTATAAGAAATTTGAAATTGTAATAGTTTTTTCTATTTTTCACAATTACAAAAAACGGTTACACCTCTTCATATTCTGAAAGAACCTATAAGTAGGATATTATCTGTAAAATCAACCAAAATCATTCTCGTTTCTCATTTCCCAACACAGAAAGCACCATTTGGTATTTTATCTTGGCAAAAGAGCAGCAGCCTGAAAACATGGAAGCCAGTAAGAGAAGCGGAACAGAAATAGAACAGAATACATCATATACCTATCCTGTGGAAGTATAAATTATTTACAATGGTGCGTTTAAAGACAGCATATTAGATTGTTGTGATGCCCAAGGTGTTGTACCGATTTGAGCCACAAGGTGTCAGTATTAATTATAGCTCCTTTAAGGAATGTATTTGTACTTTTACTAGTAGGTGGCCTTTTATTAATTAAAGGGTTGTAAACAACACTGCAGTCTCCCCCCATAATAATGTTCGAGTTTGGGAATTTTGCCAGCCAGCACTTAAGTTTTCTTTTTTTTTTTTTTTTTTTTCCCAGTGTCCTGTCTAGCAATGTGGCAATAGGAATTGATGTCTCAATGCCAGATAGAGCTCGACAGATTTTGCTTTCACAAGTGGAGCAAACAGCTTTCGCCATAGTGCTCCGCTTGATTTGTGCATGTAAATAGCTTTATTGTGATTCCTGCAGGGAGAATTTCAAATTATATGGACACTACAATGGGAGAGTAAAGGAAGAACAAGAAGAGAAAAAGAAAGAAAGAGAAGAGGTGAAAGAAAGAAGAGATAAAAGGGAGAGAGTGATAAAACGTTCTCCGTCTGCTCCATCACCTGGAAAGAGAGATGCAGAAAGAACAGCACAACCAACAGACATAAAGCAACAGATACAATCGAGTAACACCTAGATGCCATTGCTAAATCATATGTACTATTATTTAAGCTGACATGTGTAAAGTGAAATTTGAAAAAAAGAAAGTGAAAGACATAAATAAATAAATAAATTACAGGCTTTCTGTATATAAGTGAACACTTAATACCTGGAACCCTGCACCTGTGGGAGTTTGTGAGAGTGCACTAGTTTAGGTGAAGATTATCCAGAAGGAAAAAGCTCGATAGTGGTTGTGGAGAACCAAAGGTCCGCCTTCCCCGAGCACAGAGGCAGGAGTCAGGGGACCCATAACCCCGGACTCCCAATGGGGGGCCCCAAAACAGGGCGCCCAGGAGGGGTTATTTCTTAAACCCTGGCATTTAATGAAACTATTGACAGCAACACGCTTTAAAGAATAAGAGCAAGTATATATATACAGCAAATAAAAAACACATTACAAAATCTCACTGAGCTCTAGTGTAAATCAAGTTATTAATCTTTTCCAGCAGTAAAAAACCAAAAGGGTATCTGGTACAAGAAAGTCTCATTTTGTGTTGACAAGCACTTCTATAGCTTTACCAACCTTTGTTCTGGTAACACTTTGAACAATTTAAGTTATTTCTTTTTCCATGGATGAATGTACGTGCTCCAACATAGTACGCAGGTTTGCCTTCAGCGCATGCCTTCTTGACAGCTGGCCACAGTTTCATCCTCGCATCCTTCACTCGTTAAGACAGATCTTCAGCAAAATGAAGGTTAGCTTCACATATAGCCGGGTGATTTTTGGCAACTTCACAGATGGCCTCTTTGTACGAACTCAGTGAAAACTGCACTATGATAGCTCTTGGTTTAGAAGCGTTGTACATACGCTTACCCTGGCGGTGAGTGATACCCACAACAACAGCATTGGTTGCTCAGCTGTCTCCAGATGAATTTGTTGACACAATTTCACTTCTTCCCCTTTTCCTTGACATTTTTATCCATATAGCTTCAGGTTCCATCTTCTTGAATAGGTTTCCAACTCATCAACGCATGTTTTGAGCTTTTCGACCATTTCTTCTTCCTCCTTCAGGTGGGTGTGGATTGCCTCTACTTTCTTCTGGGTGTCTTTTATCTTGTTACAGGCAAAGTCCACTGTTTTGTTCAGACCTTCTATTTTCAGAGAGTTGTCGTCAATTTTCTTAGAGTTCTCGCTCACCATTTTCCCGAGGGTGCCAGAACGGTCGTTTATGAGTTTGGAGAGGGTGGCGATTACAACATTATCCAGCTGCGAGGAATTCCTCTCTGTTCGAGAGCTATTTTGCGTCGGATGACTTGGAAGGGGTGACTGGTGGGAGTGGGACTCCATGTCTTACGAGGGAAACTGAGATTGATAGCATAATCATGGCATGAGGATATCAGAGGATGGCTTGATGTGACTTCAAGAGGGCTCAGTTTAGCTTTCTGCATTGTTTTCCTTTCACGGTTTAAAATGTATGTCTCTATGAATTACCTGTAGCAAGACTGCAGACGTGTTATGCAAATTTCAGATGCACTTCCTTCTTTTAGCCGGTTAAAAGTTTATTTTCTTAGAGCTGGTTGAGTTAAACCTACTCAGCAGCCATCTTGGACCCTCCCCTCACACCACGTTCATGCTGCGCCCCTACTTTGAGCAAAAGGACATGGCTGCAGACCTCCACTGTCAGGCCCATACACATTATAACCTATATAATGTCTATGGTCAGGCCCCTCCACTGTCAGGCCTGAAATTGAGGACGTTTTTTGGGGGGTGGGGAGGTGGTGAGGACATTTTGGGAGGGTAATTTTCACCTGACCTTCCTTTCAATTCGACAGAGACCAGCAAGAGAGCATTAATTAAAAATTTCAGCTGAAATACGAGCCCTCCTGCTGGGGGTGTTGGGGAGGGGGGCTGATTATTTTCACCTGGAAACTGAAGACCTCTTGTTGGGAGTACAAGGGCCTGTCCAGTATTCGGTTCTGGAATGAAAGCCACAGATGTGCTTGAAGCATCAGACTTCTAGCTAGACGTAGTTCTATTTTAAAAGGAGAATTCTCTCTCATTAAACCCAAATGACCAATAAATGTGAGGCCTTTAATTTGTGTAGTGCCATCACACCATGGCTGAATTGTGTTAATTTTAACATGTACGATGGGGAAGGAATCTAAAATGTATTTTAGACATGAGACTCACACGGCCACAGAGGAGAGAGAGCCAGCGGGGACGGCCCCTCTCTCTCTCAGAAGGATGCCAGCTGTGGACCACTCCCCACAGATAAAAGTCAGAGTTCTTCTGACCAGACACTCTCTTCTTCTTCTTAGTAGTTTAGTTAAGTTTCACTAGCCTATTGAAGAGGATTTGTTAATCGAAATAGTGTTAATTCAGATAAACAGCATTACATAGTGATGTTCTCTGAATGTTCATTTTATTTCTGTTATTAAATTCTTGAACTTGAAAAGAAGTTGTCACTCCTTTATTCTATGTGTGTGCAGGGTTTGCTGTTAAAAGATCGCTAGTGCTCGAATTCATCCCTTTCAACCACTGTCTTGATATCAGCTTAAGAGCCGATTATCACCAGACAATACTTAACAGACAGAGGATTATTTAATAAACATTAAATAACTTTAAACAGTGTATAATATCACAACATTTGGTTGGTTGATCTCGCAGAGGACCAGTAAAATAAATTAAAATATAAAAGAGGGGTCTGGAAACAGAGAAGTCCGTTAATGAGTTAAAGGCATTTCCAGGGCCAATCTCTCCCCAGGGGGGGAAAGTTTCATGCTGAAAAGTAGGGGCCCGAATGCATGACATGCATAAATGATTGGATTTCCCACAAAGGGGTTCATTTAATATTGCAGTACTGCTACTAATAAAATAAAGTGAAAAAAAGAAAAATTTGAAAAATAAAAACGGAAATGGAACTAAAAGGGCATTGCACGGGGGAAGGGTTTTTCTTGGGGACAGACTAGTGGCACTTTCATCATGGATAAAAGTGTTATGAACTGCTAATATCGATGTATAACTTAAAAAAAAAAGGGATAAGCGTCCAGGTGTCTGCGAGATATCTAAACCCTCATCTCTTTTGGTACCGGACCACAAAGAAAGGTTGCAAGGATTAACAGAGGCACAGGTTCAAACTGACTACAGTTTATTAGTTTTACAAGACAATGGGAACAAAGCTTAATTTCCCTTATTGCACAAAAAGAACTTGCTTTAAAAGTAGGAATCTATGCTGGTCTGGTATGGTAAGTAGTTATAATCAAATTTGGACACTAAATTATGCTAAGTTTTAACCAACTTATGCCAGGTAATATTGAAATCTTCCAGCAGAGAAAGGTGGTTTAATTTTTTTTGATATACCACTATTAACACTTATATCCTGCTTTCTGGTCTTTTTCTTTGCAAAGAAACCTGGTCAATATAATTGGAATGTGCTAACAGAGATTTTAGAGCTGATTCAGCAAAGAGTTTCCGAACTGTTTTATACAATTCTTTGTTGTGACTGACTGTGGGTTACATAGGATACGGTGAAACCTTGACTCTGTAGTGAGTATAAAAACAGCCTTGAAAAGAATAAGATGATAAAATTATGCTGCAGAGAACTTTCAACTGACAGACAATGAAAGTTAAGACACGCATTGGATGCATTCTATTAAGATTTACTGGAAAACTACTGCAAATACATTTGAACTTAGAGATTACTCTTTTAATTAATAATTAAATTGCAGAATTTTAAGATGGAGGCTAAATAATTGTGAAGGGGAATATCTTGGATGTGAAAGTGCTTGGAGGACGTTTTTAATAAATGACACATGAAGGGGAGTTTGATAAGAACACTAATTACACATTTGTTTCTGGTCCTGGACAGAGGACAAAGCCTCGTGTCTGCCAACCATCTTCATGGAGCGTTTATTGGGGAGAAATGCTCATTGCCCAAGCCAGAACTGAACATTCATTACCCTCCAGCTCAATCGTCCAGCCTGAAAGCGGGAAACAAGGAGAGGATGAGAGGACTGGGGATGAAAAAGCCAGAGAACTCTGATTTCTTATTCATCAACGGGAGAATAATCTTGACGTACTGACTCTTCTCATATGTGTTACTGTTTTTAACTGCTCTGTTCCCCTGACTTACGTGTTTGATTCTCTGTCTTATGACATCGACACTGTAATGTTGCATTATGTTGATCAATATGGTTTTATGATAAAGAATGGAAACTGTCTGCTTTGGACACACACCAAGACCTACGGTTTATGCAATCTTTTGCTTTGATACAGGGAGAACCAGGATCTGATTGGCATCACAGATCCTTAAAATACTTGGTAATGATAATTTTCAGATTCAATACAGGGTCTTCTTCCTCAGATTAGCCAAAAGCGGGATCTCCCTGAGGGTCTCATCAGTTTTTACCATTTTCTTAGAGGGGATGGATTTTTCTGGTGGGGAAAGACCCTTCCCGCCCTGTGATGCCCCCTACTGGTTCTCCAGGGTTTTGTAAGGTATGGAAGTGATGGATGTTTGTCCATGGAATTAAGAGTGGAGGACCAAGTAGGAGGTTTTCGGGGGTGGGGGTAGAGTAGACGTATTTGACCTTGGTTACTGAACAGGTTTAGCTTACCTAGTCTAATGTAAAATTAAAATAATGGGCGCGTAGGAACCTAAAACAGGCCTAACTCAATTAGGCGAAACCCAAATTGTAGATAAAGGCTAAACCTTTGATCTTGTGTGTTAAAACTCAATGAAGCATTCATGTTGATCATTATTAAAAGTTCCAGCACTGCTCTGTTCCAAAGCGGGAACCTTTTGGGGTTCCAATTATGAGTTTACTGAAATGGTTCCTTTGTGTTTTGTTCACATATTCATGTGATGGGTCATCTTGTTTTGTGTGTGATCACACAGATAAAACATTATCTCTGTGATCAAAAGGGTGGAATGTGATATGACTATTATTCTCAAGTCACTATGGCCTCACGCCACTCAGACATGTGAGCCAGCTGATTGCAAGGCCAAATGATGCATAGCTACTGTGCGGGATGTTGACTGTCTAGGATAGATTGTCTTTGTTTTGTCTCATGCCAAGGCCACTATCGAGTATTAGAGAGAGCCGAAAGCGAGGAGGGGCAGAAACAGGCAGACGCGCACTGCATCGGGACCATGGGGTGCGATTACTTTCCATCTATGTGATCTCTGCTCTTTTTCTCAATAAAAGTGCTGGAACTTCATCACTCCGCCGCCTCCTTATTCAATAACTCTGGAAAGTCAGTTATTTTTTATAATTCCGACCACATTGTGCATGGAGTTCATTTTCCAAAGCAGTTCTAAAGAGTTCTGAGTTGTGTGTATGTGTGTTTTTAAGAACCAGATCAGGTTCAGATCTTTGCAATAGTCTTTTTATGGTGCAACATAAGTGTAATTGTAGTTTTTATCTATCAAATCATGGTTATAAATTTTATTAGTTTTAGAGATTTAGCATGGTGACCTATTAACATTTAATACAACTAAGTAAAGACATTGGCACCATAAAAAGCCTGGTGAAATGATGTGTGTGGTGTGACTGCATGGAAAAGGGATGCATGGATGATATGTCCTTAATTGGAACACATGACGCATGTCCATGAAAACAGCTCATATTGATAACTTTAATAACGATTATCTTTATTGCAACTGTCTTTTAGAAAGCTTTCCCAGTCACTAAATCCTGCCAACTGGACAGAGAAAACTGGATTGCAAATTTAGGTAAGAAGAGTATAAAATATGTGTAATGCATTTATATTACATTTATATATTTAGATTTAGATTAGTAGTTGGATACTTTAATTTTTTGACATAACTGACTTATTTCTGATATCTAGGGTTTTCCAGGTCAATCATACGGGATTGACTGTGGCATCTTTTTTTTTTCCTTTTTTTTCCCCAGTGTCCTGTCTAGCAATGTGGTAATAAGAATTGATGTCTTAACGCCAAATAGAGCTCGACAGATTTTACTTTCACAAGTGGAGCAATCAGCTTTCGCCATAGTGCTCCGCTTGACTTATGCATGTAAATTGTTTTATTGTGATTCCTGTGGGGAGAATTACAAATTATGTGGACACTACAGTGGGAAAGTAGTAGAGTAAAGGAAGAACAAGAAGAGAAAAAAAAGAAAGAGGAGGTGAAAGAAAGAAGAGATAAAAGGGAAAGAATGATAAAACATCTTCAGTCTGCCTCATCACCTGGAAAGAGAGATGTAAAAAGAACAGCACAACCAGCAGACATAGTGTAACAGATACAATAGAGTAACACCTTGACACCATTACTAAATCATATGTATTAAGCTGACATGAGTAAAGTGATACCTGAGAAAAGAAAGTGAAAAAATAAATAAATAAATAAATTACGGGCTTTCTGTATATAAGTGCCTGTGGCATCTTAATGTTGATGGTAGCAGACATCATTTGTTGTAATTCTGTGTGCATTAGAGATTTCATTATCAAATAAAAATTATTCTACTTTATTCTTAGAATTCCCTTTACACCACACTGGATTATATATATATATATATATATATATATATATATATATATATATATATATATATATATATATATATATGTACACACACACATACACATATTTCAGATAGATTGGTCAGAAAGTTTCTTATCTAAGAAAACCCAGTAGATTGTGTCAAGTCTTGATGAGCAGCCTTCACTCCTCATTTGGGAGCGTAAAACCACGGTGGACAGTTGTGTGTATTGTCCATGGCTTTGCAGACATCCCTCATACTGAGCATGCATGAAGCGGCAGCGGAGTACCTACTATGAAGAGGAAAATGACGGAACAAAAAGTTAAAACTTGAAATAACATCAAACAATGCAATTTGGAGAACAGTAGGAGAACTCAGCAGAGTTAGAAAAATAGACCCTGATGTCCTCCAGTAGCCTAAGCCTATAGTAGCATAACTATAGAGATAGCTCAGGGTAACCCAAGCCACTCTAACTATAAGCTTTGTCAAAAAGGAAAGTTTTAAGATTAGTCTTAAAAGTAGACAGGGTGTCTGCCTCACGGACTGAGGCAGACACTGACACTGAGCTGGCTCCCATTCTACTTTTAGAGACTCTAGGAACCACAAGTAGACCTGCAGTCTGAAAGCGAAGTGCTCTGGAACATACAGGGTAATCAGAGCTCTGATATATGATGGAGCTTGATTATTAAGGGCTTTATACATGAGAAGGAGAATTTTAAATTCTATTCTTGATTTAAAAGCAATTTAGAATTGGAGAAATATGATCCCTCTTGTTGATTTTTTGATTGAACTTTTGCTACAGCATTTTGGATCAGCTGAAGGCTTCAAACTGCATTTTGTGATTTTCCTGATAGTAAAGAATTACAATAGTCCAGCCTTGAAGTAACAAACGCATGGACTAGTTTTTCAGCATCACTTTTGGACAAAATATTTTTAATACATGAAAGAAAGAAACATATGTAACTATCTACTCATCAACAGGCTAAGAAAGACCGAGCTGATAATTTGGAAACAAATTCAAGAAACATGGCGATCCAGCATGTTAATTTCTTTTTCATTTTATGTTAATTTGTCTCCTTGATCATAACCCGGGTCTCTGCAGAGCAGTTTATAGTGCGACACCTGTTCATAAAAATTTAGCTTTGCCCGTACCTGTAAACAAGGATTCTGCCTCGAGTCTGTGTACTCTGCACAGACGTCTGCAGACTCAGGTCCATGCAGGTATGTGGGAGGCTTAAGATTTGGATATACAGGACTTAATTATACACCATTTAAAATAAAAAAGCATAATACTTGTGATCACTGTTTGAAGGGTGAAACAATGGAACATGGTATATACATATGCTATGTTGTGTTTAGCTTTTGTTTTATTTTTGTTCCCTTGTTAATAAACTACAAATTACATACACAACTAAAATTCATTTGTGCTTAATATGGAATTAAATACATTTTACATTTAGAAACTCCAATTGCAAATGATTGTTTGAGAGACAAATACATTTTTATAGTCTCAAGCCCCTCCCTCAACAATAAAAGTCTAGCTCCACCACTGAACATGTGGGCTCACCAAGTTGTTTAATATATAGCAGCTAAAATGTTAAATAAACTCCTCCGCTGAGTTAGCAAGAGACCTATGTGGAAGCAAATATGCTAATCAACAGAACTGTTAAAATAACTGCCAAATAATAGTCAGCCCTCCCGATGGGGCCGATATAATCTGAATTAAAAGTCTTTCTGCTGCATTTACCACAAAAACAATCTGATATTTTGTCTTCACAATGACTATTGATTAAATAGAATATAATACATTTCACAGGTTTCAGCCTTTAATTATTGGAACTGTTTTGAATAGTGTAGTTTTTCAATAATAATGATAAAGTTACTGGGTAATCCTGAAGAACGATTATGAGCCTTCTTCCATTGAAGTTCCAGAAATGTGTCTGTTGCTGCATTACACCTTTCACTGTTCAAACAATCGCTCTAAAGGACACAGAATTCACTCAGGGGAGCAGACGCGTCCAGCAAAGAGAACGCTCATGGTGGCATTATGGCGGATGAAGAAGAGGAAGGGATGGTCTGCAGTGAACTCAGGTGGCTTGCAAATAAGCACACTATAGCAAGTAGTGGCAGCAGCAGCTTCAGTTCCCTCTTCATTCACCTCCACAAAAGCTTTGTGGGAGGCTCCAGACACTAAGAGCTCCTTGCAGCCAGACATACCTGTTCCAGGAAAGAAAAGAGAAATAGAATGACGACCATTTTCATAAATGTTTGAAAATATGATAACTAAAATTCTGACAATTATTATTATTACAAAGCTGCCTCCTTGTAAAAAAATAGTCAAATCCAGTTTTATTCTGAAAATATTGATCAATGAATTTTCCTGCTTCCAAAATCTGAAACTCCGA
Organism: Fundulus diaphanus; assembly: GCA_037039145.1. Lineage (NCBI taxonomy): Eukaryota > Metazoa > Chordata > Actinopteri > Cyprinodontiformes > Fundulidae > Fundulus > Fundulus diaphanus. Next base: position 34,608,351 of record CM073137.1, read on the forward strand.
CACAGCGATCACTGCTGTAAACTATATGTAACATATCGTCTGTTTCCTACATGTCTTACCAGAGAGGTCACACTTTGTCTCATCAAAGGCGTCCTTCATGCCCATGCTGCTCAGGACTTCCTTCAGGTCATACGCCTCCTCCAGCTTGAATCGAGGCAGCCTCACATCCAGCCGACACCTTTCCATCTTGTCTGGGTGAGTCCACTCCATGAATTTCTCATATGTCAGGTGTTTCTCCAGCTGGATGGATAATATATCACATAGTTCAGAGAGAATCTAGAGATTTAACGATGTGTGAGACTGAGAGAGTCCTACCTTCTCCAGACCGGTTGTGTCGTCTTCAATCTCTTTAGGTAAAATGATGAGCATGCTCAACTCCTTCCCTTTATAAGGCATCTCTAGGATCTGTGCAGCAGAAGGTTTCAGACATTAAAGAAATATCCTGGCAGCTTTGCATGCTGTAAAAAACCTGTAATTCATTATATTGGTTAATAATTTTAACTCGGTCACTAAGGAGCATTATCACAGATTCTTCCTCCCAGCAGCCATCACACTTTATAACCATCACTGCTCCCAACAGTCTAAATAAGTTGATTACATCACTGCTGTTATTTCCTCATTTATTTTTTCATAGATAGTTTTTTCACTTTTTTATGCACAACAGGTCCATTTTGTACCTTTTCAAGTCACCCTACTCAGTGGCACATTTCATTTATTCTCAGTGAGCCATTTTTAATAACTAGACTTTTTCCCTCACTTACTGCTGATCCACCTGAACTTCCCCCACTGTGGGTCAATAAAAGATCACTCTATTCATTACCTCACAGTTAACTTCAGGAACAAAAGCATTGGGGAAGGACCAGGTCTGTTCCATCATCTGTACTGGTTTTGTTTCTTTCTGTGGAGAAATACAAGAACTCAGGGATCTTAGGAAAAACATTTTAAAGTGGTTGGAAGAAACAAACAACAGAACCGATTGAAAGTAAGACAAATATCCTCAATAAAGAGCATGGTTAAAAAATGACATTGAATATCAGAATAAAAAAGTAATTCCTCCTCCTTGATGACTGCTCCTCTTCATCCTGGTGTACAGTGTAATATTTTACCTTAACGGAGCCATTTTTCACTTGTAGTGATTTAGTCAGTTGTCATGTTCACTGTTACCTTGTTGAGTTTAAACTCAGCCTCAAAAGTGCGACATGTCAGAAATGGTTCATCCCAGGTTCCTTTGAAGTAGATGGCATTAACCAGGACCATCCTGGTCATGTTGTTCACCGCGTCCTCAGCCACTATATCTTTGATTTTCCCTGATTACAACATGGACACAACATGGATCAGATGAGAACCAACACCACAGAGGCTGCAGCTCTTAACAAGATCACAGTTACACACTTCTCCACCAGATGGAGCTCATGATGTTTAGATTACTGATGGTGTGTGTGTGTGTGTGTGTGTGTGTGTGTGTGTGTGTGTGTGTGTGTGTGTGTGTGTGTGTGTGTGTGTGTGTGTGTGTGTGTGTGTGTGTGTGATCCACCTTGGGTCTGCTCCTCCACCCAGCTGTTGATCTTGACCCTGGCTTCCTTACACCTGGTCCTGAAGTCCACAGACTCCAGCTCTGAGTTGTAGTGAGTCCTGGTTTGGGTCAAAAACTCCTAGAAACACAAACAGCAAATTCATGATTTAAACCTAGAAAAACAATCATATACCATCAGTGATTGGTTCAGTTTATGTAGTGAAATAATACTGCAGCCAGCATTGCTTTATTCATTTCATTCTATGACTCTAATGATGATCTTAAACATTCAAAGTAGTTTTATAATAAATCAAACAATCCTAAACATGCCCATGTTTGCTCAGGTTGATTAACACACCCTCACCTGCAGAAAGTTGTAGGTCTGCTCTCCATACAGCCTGTTGGCAACACTGAGAGCAAACGGAGCTCCTGGCTGGTTGAGATCTCTCAGCAGTTTGGCAAACAGACTGTGGACATCATCCTGACAATCCTGGGTTTTCAAGCACTGAGGATAAATTTTAACAAATTTATATATGTGTCCCTCTATGTTCTCTAAGCAGCTGATTCATGTTCAGAGTGTGAAGATTACTTCTGATATCTGAGTCGCTGTGTTGCCTCTGGCTCCCAGCATCAGCATCGCCAGAGCTGAAGAGATGCTGAAAGGAGAGAAGAAGATGTTTGCAGTCTTGTTGCCCTCACTTAGCTTTCTGAGGAAAGCCAGGGAGAAGGTGGTGTTGGCCTTGGATAGAGAGCTGGGTGGTGCCATGGTGTCTGATGTGAAGAGAGAACAATCATTTTCAAGTCATACCATGTCATAAGAACAATTAGCTGCATACAAAGTCTAAGAAGTAGGAAAGATGAAATTACTTTAAGCACAAATTTCTGTAAGCATATTCTGTATGTATAAGAAAATGTTTAGCAATTCAATAACATAATATCAATGTTCTTTAGAGAATGATGGACCAACATTACTCACTGAGAGAAACAATTGTCTTGAAGCGATCAGGTCTGTGTCTTTAGCAAAGATCTTACGCTTTGCAGTGTAAAGCTCAACACTAGAGATGTTATGAGATCAGCCAGGCTTGAGGCGTGTGCTGAGTAATGGAGAGGCATTTCCGCAAAGCTGTGATGGAGGCTTGCTTCATTTAGGGGAATGATGACAGCCAAAGCTTCTCTACCCAGCCGTACCATGTGACTGCTTCGGGGGGAGCGGTTCAGATTGCCTGCGAGTTTTTACAGGCATTAAAGTATGGAGAACTGAGTCTGACATATTCAAAGATAAATGTCAATAAATACGTGCTCAATAAATACAGCAAATAAATAATTTAAAGTAGTATTTAAATTATACATTGAAACATAAATATCTTCTTACCGCCTCTTTCACAGGCGGTGAAAGAGGCTAAACGACTGTACTCTGAGAAGCTGCAAAACCAGTTTTCAGCAAGACTCTGCTTCTGTCTGTAAAGGGCTTAAGCCCTTTACAGACAGAAGCAGAGTCTTGCTGACATGATTAATGTTAAACTCGTACAGTGTACGCCCAGCTTTAGGCAGATAACAAATTACAAGCCTAAAGCCCCCCACTCCATGAACGACCGACAGTTAGCAAACGACCTGAACAACTTCTACTGTCGTTTCGACAGACAAAAAGCCAGTCCTGCAACCACCCCCCACGACACCACCCAACCGATCACCTCCACCTCCTCCTCAGTGACAACTCTTTCCATACATGAGAGAGATGTTAACAAACTCTTCAGAAGACAGAACCCTGCTGGACCAGACTCTGTCTCTCCATCCACCTTGAAGCATTGTGCTGATCAGCTGTCTCCAGTGTTCACAGACATTTTTAACACCTCACTGGCGACATGTCACGTGCCAGCCTGTTTCAAATCCTCCATCATTATCCCTGTTCCCAAGAAGCCAAGGACCACAGGACTTAATGACTTTAGACCCGTCGTTCTGACCTCTGTGGTTATGAAGTCCTTTGAGCGCCTTGTGCTTTCACACCTTATAGAAATCACTGATCCCCTCCTGGACCCCTTACAGTTTGCCTACAGAGCCAACAGGTCTGCAGACGACGCTGTCAACTTGGCCCTTCACCACATCCTCCAGCACCTGGACACTGCAGGAACCTACGCCAGGATCCTGTTTGTGGATTTCAGCTCAGCCTTCAACACAATCATCCCAGCTCTGCTTCAGGAGAAGCTCTCCCAGCTGAACGTGCCCTGCAGGTGGATCACAGACTTCCTGTCTGACAGGAAGCAGCACGTGAAGCTGGGAAAACATGACTCTGACTCACAGCTCATCAGAACTGGTTCCCCCCAGGGCTGTGTTCTTTCTCCTCTGCTCTTCTCCCTGTACACCAACAGCTGCACCTCCAGTCATCAGTCTGTCAAGCTCCTGAAGTTCGCGGACGACACCACTCTCATCGGACTTATCTCTGATGGTGACGAGTCCGCCTACAGGTGGGAGGCTGACCATCTGGTGACCTGGTGCAGGGAGAACAACCTGGAGCTCAACGCTGTAAAAACAGTGGAGATGGTTGTGGACTTCAGGAAGAACTCAGCCCCAGCTACCCCCATCACCCTCTGTGACTCCGCCATTGACACTGTGGAGTCTTTCCGCTTCCTGGGAACTATCATCTCCCAGGACCTAAAGTGGGAGCTGAACATCAACTCCCTCACCAAGAAAGCCCAGCAGAGGATGTGCTTCCTACGGCAGCTGAAGAAATTCAATCTGCCAAGGACAATGATGGTGCACTTCTACTCCTCCATCATTGAGTCCATCCTCACCTCCTCCATCACCATCTGGTACACTGGTGCCACCGCTAAGGACAAGGGCAGACTGCAGCGTGTCATCCGGTCTGCAGAGAAGGTGATTGGCTGCAATCTACCATCTCTCCAGGACCTGTATGCCTCCAGGACTCTGAGGCGTGCAGGGAAGATTGTGGCTGATCCCTTCACCCCAGTCACAGACTATTTCAGTCACTTCCCTCTGGCAGGAGGCTGCGGTCCATCAGGACCAGAACCTCACGCCACAAGAACAGTTTTTTCCCATCTGCTACCGGCCTAATGAACAAGGCCAAGAGCCCCCCGTGACACTGGACACTGCCTCTCTCCCCCGTTCAGGACTTACAAGCTTCTGCGTTACATTAACGCACAGTTTACTGAGTGTATATAGCTTCTGTATATATATACAATTTATTTTTTTTATTTGTTGTCTGAACCATCAACACCAAGTCAAATTCCTTGTAAGTGCAAACGTACTTGGCAATAAACTTGATTCTGATTCTAAAATGTTAATATCTCTTATGATTAGATTACTTATTTATTATTCTTTTTAATAATCACCTCACTTCTAAAGTTACAATTTAACTTTATTTATTAATGTCTTTGTTTTTAAGTTTATTTATGGAAGCCAGTAAGAGAAGTAGACCAGAAATAGAACAGAATACATCATATACCTATCCTGTGTAAATAAAAATCTGTTTAAAAACAGCAAATTAGATTGTTGTGATTAGCAAGGTGTTGTACCGATTTGAGCCACAAGGCGTCAGTACTACTTATAGCTCCTTTAAGGAATATATTTGTACTTTTACTAGGTGGATTTTTATCAATTAAAAGGTTGTAAACAACATTGCAATCTCCCCCCATAAGAATGTTCAAGTTTGGGAATTTTGTTAGCCAGCACTTAAGTTTGTCACCAATAACATTAAATAACTGAACATTTTCTGCACGTGAGTTGTACCCATAAACATTAACAATAATAAATATAATCTTATTGAAGCTGATTACATGTGAAAATAAAGTGGCCTTCAGGATCTGTAGATGTGCGTAAAATGTATCCTTCTAAAGTATTTTTCGTTGTTAACACACCAGCTGAATGTTTTGATCCATTAGAAAACCACAACTCATTACCACACTGACTTTTCCAGAAGTTAGCATTTTCTTCAACACAGTGAGAATCTTGACAGAAACAAAAGTTAGTTTTCAGTTGCTTATGGAATAAACCTTTTTATTTTGCGTTATTTCTAAAACCCTGGCATTTAATGAAACTATTGACAGCAACATACTTTAAAGAATAACAGCAATTATTAATACAGCAAATAAAAAAAATAACATCTTGAGGTGTTTTCTTGTCATCCTGAAGTGAATATACGGTTTAATAGCCACATAGACAGCAACTTAGGTCAAAATGACTTGATGCACAGATTTTGGAGGGTTTTAATTTAGAACTAGAATAACTTCTTCATTGTAATGAATAAGATGAGTAAATCCTTGACTAAGACTTCTTTAGTTTCACTGGAACAAGCTTCATCATTAACATTCAAAGCTTAATTGTTTCTATTCATACATTTTGAAAAATTTTAAATCTACAGCTTAAGGTCTCTGACGACCAAGATGGCGCGAGTACATCGCGAGGCTTGCGGTCTCTCCAGATTCTGCAATTTTGCAGTGTTTTTCTTGCTCATTTCGGGTCTCTTCGTGCAGAACAGTTGTGCCCTTACATCGTACACCCGATGTGAGCTTTTGGATATTGGTTTACGAACTTCTGACAGTTGTATGGACAACCTTCGACTCCTTCTTGAGATCACCAGAACACCCAAGGCTTCGCACTCAGCTCGGCCGGGCGGAAATGCTCCCAGGCGGCGCCGAGATCGTAAACAAAGCCGGGGGAAGCGCGGAGGACTAAGAGCTAAGCTAAAGCTAACACCACATCGGCTCTCTTTATCCAGCATTTTCCTTGCCAATGTACGGTCGCTGCTGAACAAAATGGAGGAGATCCGACTCAACACTACATGCAGCAAGAGACTTTTGAACTGTAATGTCCTAATCTTCGCGGAAACATGGTTAAACAGCGGAATACCGGACAATGCTATTATACCGGACAATGCTATTATACCGGACAACGTCATACATTCCGGGTGGATAGAACATCAGATGGCTCCGGTAAGACCAGAGGTGGGGGACTGTGCATTTACATTAACAAAGCTTGGTGCACAAACTCTGCTATTGTTGAGAGACATTGTTCAGCTAATCTCGAGTTTCTCATGGTTAAATGTAGACCGTTCTATCTGCCACGGGAGTTCACTTCCACTATTATCACTGCAGCCTACATTCCCCCGGATGCTGATGCTAAATCTGCTATGAAAGAACTTCACGCAGCCATCAGTAAACAACAGACCATTCACCCTGAAGCTGCGTTTATTGTCACAGGTGATTTTAATCATTCAAATTTAAATTCAGTGCTACCGAAATTTCACCAGCATGTTTCCTGCCACACCAAAGGAAACAAAACTTTAGACCACGTGTACACAAACGTGGCTGGAGCTTACGTCGCGACAGCCCTCCCCCACCTGGGTCAGTCAGATCACCTCTCTTTGTTCCTCACCCCTAAATATGCACCTCTCATCAATCATGTGAAGCCATCAGTGAAGACCATCAAGGTGTGGCCTGAAGGAGCAGATTCATCACTTCAGGAAAGGTTTCTACACACAGACTGGAGGATGTTTGCTTCTCAAGCCACCAGTGGCTCTCACACAGACATTGACTGTCACGCCTCCTCTGTACTGGATTATATTAATATCACCATTGACAACGTTACAACCCAGAAGCAGATCACCACATACCCAAATCAGAAGCCATGGATGAACAGGAAGGTGCGACTCCTATTGAAGGCACGCAACACTGCCTTCAGATCAGGAGATGCACAAGCCTATAGCACAGCCAGAGCAAATCTGAAAAGGGGTATCAAAGAGGCCAAGTACTGCTACAAGCTTAAGATAGAGGGACACTTTTCCAGCGCTGACCCCCGACGCATGTGGCAGGGCATTCGGTGACTATAAAACCACTCACTCCACCTCCGCAGCCACTGATGTCAACTTCCTGAACGAGCTGAATGACTTTTATGCTCGCTTTGTTTGACAACAGTGAAACTGCCACCAAGCTCAAATCCTCAGCCGACCACCCGCAAATCACACTCTCCTCCACAGATGTCTGCAATGCACTGAGAAGGATCAGCACGCACAAGGCAGCTGGACCAGATAACATCCCTGGACGCGTGCTAAGGGCATGTGCGGAGCAGCTCACTGAGGTTTTTACAGACATTTTCAATCTGTCTCTTGCCCAAGCAGCTGTACCAACATGCTTCAAATGCACTTCCATTGTGCCAGTGCCAAAACACTCCAGCCCAAAGTGCCTTAACTACTTCCGCCCTGTAGCACTCTCAGCAATCGTAATGAAGTGCTTTGAGCGGCTGGTCCTGGCACACCTAAAAGACTTGCTACCATCCACATTGGACTCACACCAGTTTGCATACCGCAGCAATATGAGCACAGAGGATGCAGTTTCCATGGCACTGCACTCTGTGCTCACACATCTGGACAATAAGAACACTTATGCACGCATGCTGTTTGTTGACTTTAGCTCAGCATTCAACACTGTCATCCCTAACCCACGACTGCAAGCCTGTGTACGCATCCAACTCCATCAACAAGTTTGCGGACGACACTACGGTGATTGGTCTCATCAGCAACAACGATGAGACTGCCTATAGGGAGGAGATCAAGCACCTGGCCACATGGTGCACTGAAAATAACCAGGTCCTCAACACCACCAAAACGAAGGACCTCATCGTGGACTTCAGAAAAGATTCAAGAGGCACGCACGACACCATCCACATCAATGGAATGGCTGTTGAGTGTGTCTCCAGTTTCAAGTTTCTGGGGACCCACATCTCAGCAGACATGTCCTGGTCAACCAACACCTCCTGCCTGGTCAAGAAGGCTCACCAGCGCCTCTTCTTCCTGAGGACACTGAGGAAAAATCAGCTATCCTCGCCTATCCTGGTGAACTTCTATCGCTGTGCAATAGAAAGCATCCTGACCAACTGTGCAACAGTGTGGTATTGGAGCTGTTCTGTTGCAGAGCGCAAGGCACTGCAGCGGGTGGTGAAAACCGCCCAGCACATCACTAGGACTCCACTACCCACCATTGAGCACATCCAGAAGAAACGCTGCCTACATCGAGCCCGCAGCATCCTTAAGGACTCATCTCACTCAGCTCACAGACTGTTTTCTCTCCTGCCCTCCGGCAGGCGTTTCAGGTGCCTCCGGACCAGGACCAGCAGACTGAAGAACAGCTTCTTCCCCAGAGCTGTCTCTTTATTGAACTCTAATCCTCGCTGATCCCACTCCCCTCATATACTGACAGACTCTCCTCTCCCTCCTCACACCTACCTCCATTTTGTTATTTACAAGACTGTAATGTTCACTTGCACTCCTGACTGTTACTATAGTAACAACTGTTTACATGCATCTTGCACTACTCACCTTGACTGAATATTGATTTGCACTGCTGACTGTTTATTCACAGTACCAATTGTTTACATATACATTTGCAATACCGTACTTTAACTGTAATATGCAATTACCTTCCACTGCACTTTAATTTAGATAGCTTCTGTCCGAACTTTATTTATTCATTTTATAGTAATAGCCACCTGTATATCATGCTCACAATTCTGCCTATAGTAATAGCCATCTGTACATATATTCATAGTACATATTCCCTTGTAAACTCTGTTATAATAACAACCATCTGTATATTATGCTATTGTACATATCTGTACATACTCTATTTATAGTAATATCCACCTGTATATTATATTCGGTACATATCCAGCTGTAAATTTAGTTCACAATACTAGTTATCTATATATTATATTCATAGGACAAATCTATCAGTAAAATTCTGTTTATAATAGTATCCATCTCTACATTTATTCAGTAAAAACCCATGTCCTGTACTAATGGAACCATTGTTTATCCTGCACTTGCTGATATCGCACTTATGGTTAGACCTAAACTGCATTTCGTTGCCTTGTACCTGTACCTGTGTAATGACAATAAAGTTGAATCTAATCTAAATAACCTTTCTGAAATTACAGCTAGGAGGCAAGAATAGCAAAGATGGTGTGTGTCCACGTGTGTAAGTGTATTCATCTGCGTGTGTGTGTGTGTGTGTGTGTGTGATTTAAATCAGTGTATATAAGTATTTGGTAAAATTGCTACTCAAGTAGTAACTGTTTGATGATAACATCTGATTCAATATTTAAAAATTAGGTTATGTGCACATTTGGAAATCTTAAAGACCACAATAAAAGTTAGACAAACAACATAATTAAAAAATCACGCAGAAGAAACTTTTACAAATCAGTTTTTTCTACACAAAACTTATAAAATCGATAACAGTAGGTAATGTAGATTTGTCAGAACAATGGTAAGTCCTTCCATTACCGTAATAATATCTGCTGTTTACAGTAACAGCAGGGCCAAATGGCGCAGCAGGCTCAATGACATTTATTGCAACTGGGTAGAGTTGTCATAAATTTTACTAAAGAGTAGCAATCCTTAATACAATTCAATTGAAGTCAAAAAGTACCTTGTAGTGAAACTATACTCCTAAAAGTAATTTTGTCTTCATTTTGAGTTGTTCACACCTGCAAAAACCCTATCTGGGGTTTAAATCAGTGTCAATAAAAACCTTACTTGGTTCATCTTTATACCAGTAAGATGTGTCATGATTTTGTGTTTGTTTGTTTTGGACTTTTTTTTTTTTAATCTGCCGCCATCCTAGCAGCCTGTCACCTCTCAGCCACTAGTCACTATCCAATCAGCTCAGTCACCAGTCAGTCCAGATCAGCTCCACCTGCTGCCAGTAATTACTTCCAACTTGTTTCCATGTCATATACACACACCTGCCTCAGCCAACTCATCCCTGCCAGAACATCTCATCTTGTCTTTTGTGATGTGCTCTGCCTCTACCAGTTCCGGTGCTCAGTCAGCTGGACTCTTCTGTTGAAAGTTGCCTGTGTACTGTACAAATGTGCCTGAGTTCCAGCCACTCGCTCTACCCGTTCTGGTGGTTCCTCGATCCATGATTGCCTGTTCTGGTCAGCTCCTGCTTTCTTCACTAGTCTGGTTCAGCCTGCATCTGGTAAAGTCTGGTTCTGCTTGCCTGCCACTATTCATCCCTTTCAATAAACTTAACTCCGTTTGGCTGATTATCAGGTTCACCAGCATTATCAATTAGAAGATACAAGCAAAGGTTTTTTTTTTTTGTTTTTTTTTATTTGATTGGCGTACGCCATCCTCACCAGTGAAAGGCAGCAATGTGCCAGTTGGCATGCATTATCCCGGAAATAGAAAATATGATGTTCCAAACCAAAGAGAAAACTGCCAAGGCCTGATACTCGGATAAAGTAAAAGGGATTGAAGGTTTAGATCCCCATGAACATACAGAGTGAAACAAAGGTGTCAGTCTGCTTCCAAACTTTCACCATGGACAGATATACAACTATATCATTTTAGGTGTAATTGCAGACACTTAAATTCATTAGCGACGTTCACACATTTTTTCTCCTGGGAAGGCAGAATCATGAAATAAATGTGAGAAAATTAAAATCACTAGAACACTCTTTATTGAACATTCAATAAAAACAAAACTTTTTGTCCTAACTTTGTAATGACCAGAAACAGAGGACCCAGAATTCAGCCAAACAAGATCAGATAGCGTAAAAAACAGTTTGAGACGTAAACTGCTGCAGGTCAAGGATGAATCACCAGCGTCTGGGACAGGAACCACTGGAAGTGAAGACAGGTTAGTGACCAGAAAGAGGCTTCGAGGGATGTAACAGTCATCGAAACTTCGGTCACTAACCTCACAATCCGGAAGCAAGCAGGGATGGTGAGTGCAGGCTCCTGTTGTGATCCAGAGTCCGAGCAGGGAAACTTTAATGATTTTACTCCTGGGACTGGCAGGAACTCGGTGGTCAAAAAGCAGGCACAGGATCAGAACCATGATAACAGAGTCAAGCAGGATAATCATAGGGGATAACCAGAGTCCGAAGTCCGAGAGCAGATCCAGGGTCCGAGCCGGGTGATCAGAAATCCAGGGAAAATCCAAAACAGAATCCGGGGGCAGAGTCAGGGCACCGAAGCATTACACAAATCCAGTTAACACAACAGTCAGGTCCGACAGGGGTTAAGCAGGCTCAGCGAATCAGGAGGCAGGATACAGACCGCTGGATTAAACTCACTGGTGACTCTTAATAATATGGCACTAGTGACTGGACTGAGAGCTGGTTATATAGTCAGAGGTACAGGTGGATCTGGTGAAGGCTGATTAGAATGGGGTGGAGCTGTACAGGTGTGTCAGATGGTGAATCAGACCAGCACTGGTGCCAAGATCATGACAAACTTTGTTGTAAACGTTCTTGAGTGGAGCCAGAGATCTTCACCTACTTTACTCAGAGTCTAAAATAATGATGGGGCTAGAAAAAAGAAAAGAAAAGAAAAGAAAAGAAAAAGAGAATCTGGAAAGCCACGCTCAAATCAAACCTTTCCAAACAAGTATGGAGACCTTTTTTTTAATGAGCTGGGAGACTAATTTTGTCTATGATTGTAATTGTAAATATTACCAAATTTTGTCCAGAAAGACTAATAACCCTATTTTATTACATCTCATTAAATTTTGCCATGACGTGCATAAAATCATTGGTAGACTGTCACCTAAATCCCCTTTAAAGCAGAATGTACTGATTCGTCTGACTGACCCTGGAAACATAGCATCATAATGGAATTCACAAGCTGGACAAATATGAGAGTTTATCCTTCATAACTTTTAACCATATGACAAGCAAGACCTTCTTTTGTTACCAACAACTCGGATCCTTTCTAAGGGACACCTTGAACAACACCATGGCTTTACCCAAACTCACTGAAATGGAGAAGTTGATATGTGAAAGTGGACCATATGTTTGTGTATGTGCACCCAACGTAAACGTGACGTATTCCCAATCATAATATTTGAATGTTATTTCTGACAATCCCAATATTTCCAAATGCAGACAGATTATTTTCGTCTTTTTTGGCTAATCTGTTATGATATGATTGACTTTGACTTTGTAAAGTGCCTTGAGATGACATATGTTGTGAATTGATGCTATATAAATAAAATGTAATTTAACTGAATTCTCTCCCCTGCGTCTGTAATTATAAAAATGCCTCCTTTGTGACAACAAGGAATGCAGGCATTTCACGTGCAAGTTTGCATCTGACTTTCAGACATACTAAATACAGACACAGAAACTGCTCCAGCAAAATCTTTGCTTAACTGTTTTGCGGCCGTTAAGTATTCACATTTGCATATACCCTTTTCATAAATTTGCATGGTCATTAGCATGTGACTTCCCTATTCATGAAGGCACACGCACAAATTGCTTTGCATCTGGTATCAAGATCAGTTTTATAGGCACTAATTAGGTGGCACGTGTTTTATGTGCAAACCTTTTGACGATCAGGCCCTTTAATGTTTCCTTGCCATCTCACTCATAATCAGAGCTCTTTATTACATGTTCTTTTAATGACAGCAAGGAAAAGTATTATAGTCAACTGGATGAAGCCTGACCCATCAACCCAGGGTTGATGGGTCAGGCTTTCAGACCTACTAAATACTGGATCAATCAACTGCAGCTGAAAGGCCACAGTTTTTAAAGACTATGGCAACCCGTTGCAATCTTATCCAATTAGAACACTTTTCTGCCTATTTGTATATCTTACCCCTGTGTGATGGAATATGGAAATTTTGTGACTCTTGATGTGTTTTTATGTATATGTGAAGGCCCAGTCTCAGGATGAAAATGTTTGTATGTAAATTGCCCAGTGTCTGGTTGGAGATAACACTAACACTTTGGAAAACAATGTTTATTTACTAGGATGAGAAAACAGATTACTAATCATGGATTTCGATGCTGTTTGCGTCATATTTTTGTAAAGCAACATAATGTAATCTATAGACCAGTTCACGCGTGACGTCAGCGCTACATCTGGGTCACGGTGGTTGGCAAAAACAGTACTGTTCTCGTCTACTACATGACAAAACGGGTGATTTAGAGCGTATTTTTAGTTAGTTTAATTTTGGAATCTAAACAATGTCTACCACTTGTTGTGCTCCTGGTTGCACACAGAGGCATTCCAAATCGTTGGATGTACGTTTCTGTCGTTTCCCGAAGGACAAAGAAAGAAGAAAGAAATGGATATTTTCAATGAAAAGAGCGCAGGCAGACACTCCCAATGGACTGGGGGATCCATCATACTACGACAGAATATGCTGTCTACACTTCATCTCCGGTAAATACAACTTAATTCTGCTCTAGTCATTGTTCTACTTGAATAGCGGCGGAGGGGAGGTGGCGATCGCTACACGGGGCCGGGAGAAGCCGAGTCGATGCGCTGCAGCAGCAGCTGCATTACGCCCCCGTTCACGGGCGCTAGTACTTCTGTGTTTACGCTGCAATGTCGCCGACACCCCCACCCATTTTAACAAGACAAAACACCAAAATAATCCGTAGTGAACTATGTTTTTTTTTAACCTACCGGGCGGGTCTTCCTGTCCGACTCCGCGTTCGTATGTTACACAAACATGTCTGAACATCCATCCATGTTCTGACCCGCTTAATCCCTCATGGCGTCGCGGGCGTTGCTGGAGCCTATGTCCAGATATAATATAATTGTAGCCGTCCAGTGGTTTCATGCTTCCATGCTCTCTCGTGTGTACTGGCCTGCGTGTTTATAAGGCAGCTGTATATGTCGCGGTACTGAACGCTTGGCAGCATTTCACAGACTTGCTCCGTCCCTTCAGGCTTTTGCTGTGTGGATCTGGCAATCTGATACCATCAACCATCAACTTAGTCTTAAAACGATCTTGTGATACGTTATCTAAAGAACAAAAATACGTGGAGAACTCGTCAGTTTCTCTTTTTGCGTCCGCCATTGTGTTCGTCTTTTGCCAACCAGTCCGGCGCGCATGCGCGAAAAACCCGAATCAAAACAATAACAATGAACTGGTCTATAAGAACAGATTATTACAATTTATTCTAATCAAAATCTATAACATAAAACTAAATTAACTACCTGAAAGATTTTCATCTATTTTCATCTTAACAAAAAATGTAAAACATAATTTTCGATTTAAGACCTGTTTAATGTATAGACAGACTATCACAAATCAAGGAGTGAGTGACTTGAGGGAGTAGATGGAGGTAGAGTTTATGGCTCTGTCCCTTTCAACCACTCCACATCTCTGTCTCTCTCTCTGAAAAGCCATCCTTCTGGTTTAAGAGCAGATAGATCTGACAATGGGAACCTAGAGGCAATAAATACAGAGAAAAAAGCAGTGTCCCAAAAACTGAGCCCTGTGGGACCTCATGTGACAGAGGAGCAAAGATTCTGATTCTAGAATTTTGACACACATTTTTCATATTTTTATATAAACAGTCTTGAACTTCTACAAAAACTTTGGCAACCACTTTGAAGCTAGAATGAAGCCAGGTGTTCAAACAAACATGACAGTAAGTTGGGACTGCAAGAGAAATTGTTGACAAAAAATCACTTTATATGGTAGAGAATACAGATGAATTCACTGTTCATGTCTCTACACCAAGGGAATGACCAAATCTGACCTGCACTGCTCACCTAAACCTTTAAACACAATTATAGTAATTATATACAGATACATTTAAACAAGTTATGATACAGAAGCCCATCTGCCCCTTAACTACCAAGATGCGTGTAGGCAAATTTTGGAAAAACATTTATTGACCTATGTAACACTGACATCTTGTAAACACCAACAGTGGAGTGCAATTCTGGTTTAGTGCAAAGCTTCAGCTGAAGGCTTTCCATTCTTCTAGCAGGGCACTTGTGAGGTCAGACACTGATGTTGGATGGGAAGGCCTGGCAGTTTCTGCTCCAATTCATCCTAAATATGTTTTATCAGGTTGAAGTCATGGCTCTGTGCAGAAAATGGCCATCCCCAAAATTGTTTTCCAAAGGGGTAAGAGCATGAAATAATGTCTCAGTATGTCAAAATATTAAGATTTTTTTTCTCTAGAATTTAGAGGCCAAGCCAACTACTGAAAAACAGCCCAAAGCATAATCCGCTCTGCTCTAAATGTTACACTTTCCACAATATAGTCATTGCCAAACCCAGACTTGTTTATTGTATTAGCTGAATAGAGGCATAATTTGTAGAGAACCATCCACTACTCTAGAGTCCAGTGGCTGCATAGGTTTCATCACGGTGTCATGCTTCATGCATCATACACCAGACCCTGTAAATCTTGGATGCTCCTGCTTGGCCATGGAAACACTGCATGAGTCAATCAACGTGCTCTTCTTCCATCCTTCGTAGGACCTGTGCCCACATAGACTGGTTCCTCCGTCAGCCGTGAAAAAACGAAATCCAGAAGAGATTGCCTGTGAATTCGGATGGTCTAGCCTTCATGTCTGTTTCCTAGCAACCGGGACTGCATTTAATACAGCTGTGAAGCTGAAGTAATGGAGCCCGAAGGCTGATCTCGCTGTCTCCATTAAATAACCAAATTGGTTTTATTTTCGGCTTTATATATTCCTGATGTTTTGTTTAAAAATGTTCTTGTTCAATTATTTCGTTTTACTTTCATTCATTAATCAGCTATTTACAGTTCACAGAAATGTATATGTTCATAGATCAAAAACATACCACCAAATAAAATGAATCACAAATACCAATTGTTTAATTTATTAGTAATATAAAACAACTTAAACCCTATCCCTAATTTCTGAACAAAGCTTAAATCCCTTTATTTGTAGAGCATCATAATAAACTAACCAAAAAATAGCATTAGATATCATCTGAGTGAATTACTCCTGCCTTAACTCATTGCAGAAAGCCAGCGAGAGTCTCAATGTAATGTCCTGGGAGACAGGCGCTCTGTCTCAGCATGGCGAGTCTCGACCGCACGGTCAGCTGAAGGCTAGTGAGGCAGGCCAGCTGTTAGTGTAGCAGGTGCAGGGATGTGCACTTTTAAAATTAAGCAATATGTCAATACACTGAGCAGATATTGCAGGCTTCCAAATAATAAATTATAGGCCTGAAAGCTTTTTAAAAGTCAATTTTTATGCCACAGAAAGTATAACATATCCAACTTTATTTACAGCTTTTCCCCCCTCTACACCATTGCTGCTTCTGCTTAAACAATTCTCTTCAACCTGCAGTGAATCATGGGATAGGATTAGCCACGACGGATACGCCAGACCAGTCCTTCAAATCTGAGTAAAAGAAGGCTGCATTTGAAGAAGCCTTCGAATTTGGACAGCTTTCAGCGCATCGATGTGACGTAATAAGCCTTCAAATTCAGCCGTCGAAGGATGCAGCCCCTGAATTTGGACACACCCTTGGTGACCTCTGTGTACAATGCTCCTCAGCATGCACTGGCCCTGCTCTCTGGTGATAAATGGAATACCACTCTGTTGATATGCTATTATCCCCATCACTGTCATTTTGCTTGAATTGTATTATTTGGATTAATGAGCACATTTTCTTGGCAGTATATGGTAATGTCTGTCCGTTTAGAGCTGGGAAGGGACACAGATCTCATTCAGGGGAGCAGAAGCGTCCAGCAAAGAGAATGCTCATGGTGGGGTTATGACGAATGAAAAAGAGGAAGGGGTGGTCTGCAATGAAGAAGGAAATACTGCCACAAAAATCTGCCACAATACCAGCTGTGGCGGCAGCAGCTTCAGTTCCCTCCTCGTTCACCTCTACAAAAGCCTTGTGGGAGACCTTCGACAAAGATAGCCCTTTGTTTCTTGATATTCCTGTCACAGATATAAGAGAGAGAGAGAGAGAGAGAGAAAGAGAGAGAGAGATTGCAGGATTACCAACAATATCTTTAGGAACATGTATCTCATCAAAATGTCTTGCAATATGCAAATCAAAAGATCTGGTTGATTCACACTGACTATGCTTTCATGGAAAAAATATCACAGAAACATTAATGTAGACTTACCTTTCTTTCAGAGAGCACAGATCCTTTATGCAGGGTCATATTCTCAAAAATAAAAAAAAGAACACAACCTATGCACCGCTGGTCTTTATTATTATTATTATTATTATTATTATTATTATTATTATTATTATTATTATTATTATTATTTAGAGACAGCTAACTACATCTGAAATATCTGTCAGTCTCTTTCCAAGTGTCTCACCAGAGAAGTCACACTTTGACATGTCAAAAGCATCAACCATGCCCATGCTGCTCAGGATTTTGTTCAGGTCATACATCTCCTCCATCTTGAATCGAGGCATAATCACATCTACCTCACGGTTGTCCATCAGACCTGATTGAGTCCACTCCATGAAATTCTCATAGGTCAGAAGGCTCTCCAGCTGGAAAGGTAATACGTCAATCATTAGATGTGTCAGTGCCCAGGTAAAGTTTCATCAATCTGTCTGACCAAGAGATTCCTACCTTCTGCAGACCTGTTGTGTCATCTTCTATCTCTTTAGGTAAAAAGATGAGCATGCTCAGCTCCATCCCTTTGTAAGGCATCTCCAATATCTGTCCAGTAAAAGGTTCATTACAGAAAGGTACTGGCTCTTATACAAGCTGGATTCATAGTAATGCCAAAGTTTCTGCTTGAATACCTGACAGTTGATTTCAGAAATGAAGGCAAGGTTGAAGTTGGTTTTCTGTTGCATCATCTGCACAAGTTTTTTATCATTCTGTGAACAAACACAAACGGTGTGATAAACTGAACTAAGTGGAGAGGTCAGAGTGGTAAATCAGTCATAAGCAGACAAGAACTACTGGTGATCCTCATCTGGACTAGAGAGACCAGGGCACTTCCCTGAAGTGAACTTAAAGGTTAACTTCCTGATGAATGCCTAGCGGTCAACTCTTGGCTTCTGTGGCCAATAAGGCTCCGCCAGATACTTATTAAGAAGCCCCCTCTACATGCGCCCACCACCTGCAGGGAGAACCATCAAGATCGGGTGCCTGCATGTGGTACGGTCCCCAGTGGGAAACGATCTCCAGGGGCCTTGAATCAAATAAAGGAGAGCACCCAGACATGGTAACTCCTCTGTTTTTTGGGAAATTTAGCATCACCTCACTAGCAGGAAAGCCCTGGAGTCGAAATGTGAGGTTGACTTATACCAGCTTGACACGGTTGAAATCACCTCCACAGACAACTTGGGCTTTGAAACTCTACTCCTGGAAAGGGGCTGGACCATCTCCCAAGAAAAAGATTTTGTGGTGAGAGAGCCAATGAAGGTTAGAGGATACTTACAAGTCTTCAGCATAGGCCCTGGGTTGAAGGGCTGCCATGGGGAAAAGATCTCTATAACTATCTCTGTGTTTGAGCTCAAAGTGGTTCATAATTGTACTTGGCACAGGGCCAGCTCATGGTCGTTCACCATTTTCTAATCACATCATCAGACCTTTGCAGTTCTGTCTTGAGGACTTGGTAAAGAGTTGGATGGAGCTGTCAACATGTCACAAGTAGTCAGATGAAGTGGTGGACGAGGCTAATGAACGCCCTGGAAAACAAGGATTGTCTGGAAGAGGATCCTGTTCAGCATATATTTAGTTAAACCCTCTGGGAGACTTTACCTCATGTTTTAAGAGGGGTTGGGCTGGAGGTAAAGACTTATGCTCAAGGTTGTTGGAAAGGAGAATCCTATCAATTGTTGAACCTAAGATTTAGGAGGAATAGTGTGGCTTTCATTATAGCCATGGGGTAGCAGATGAGATCTCTGAATATTTACAAAGGGAGTTTGGTTGTTTGTGTCACATTTTGTATTGTCTTCAAGCCATGTCCTCCAGTATACACTGGATCAGTTCCCCAGCAAGAGTGAGACACAACTGGGATGAAAAAAAACTGTGCCCTCCAACTTGGTGTAACAAGCAGATGAATTGAAGTATCTTAGTGTCTTACTTTTAAGATCATTTCTTTCCTGAGAACACATTGAAGTAATTCCTCCACAGTAATACCATTGTTTCTCTTTAAAATCTAATAAAAATAAGATATTTAATTTAAACTGGCTAATGATCAAAAACCTTCTGACTGGGGAAATACTCTGTGTTGATAGTCACTATTAACTGTTAACATACCATACCATATTTATTTATATTATATCAAAAAACAGCACAAGGTTTATCAGAGTGCTGCACAACAAGTAAAACACAAAACAGTTGTGTTTTGAGAAAAAAGAAAAAGAAAATTGATGTTACCTTGTTGAGTCTAAACTCAGCACCATAGGTGCTACATCTTGGAAATGCATTATCCCAGGTGCCTTTAAAGTAGATGGCATTAACCAGGACCATCCTGGTCATTTCATTCACCATTCCCTTAGCCACCATATCTTTGATTTTACCTGGTGATGACATTGAATTAACACGATGGAATGGATGAGATCCAACTCCACAGAGACTGCCGCTCTTAACAACATCACAATTACACACTGTGGTTCCACCAGATGGAGCTCATGATGTTGAGATTTATTCATCATCATTGTGTGGGATGGGTCATGTGATGATGGTGTGTGCGTGTGTGTGTGTGTGTGTGTGTGTGTGTGTGTGTGTGTGTGTGTGTGTGTGTGTGTGTGTGTGTGTGTGTGTGTGTGTGTGTGTGTGTGTGTGTGTGTGTGTGTGTGTGAGAGATCCACCTTGGGTCTGCTCCTCCACCCAGCTGTTGATCTTGAACCTGGCTTCCTCACAGCTGGTTGTGAAGTCCAAAGGCTCCAGCTCTGAGTTGTAGTGAGTCCTGGTTTGGGTTAAAAACTCCTAGAAGCAAAAACAGCAAATATATGTGTTTATCCTGAAAATATTCTCCTACGAGTAATCCATTCATTCATTTTCTAGGATGACGAAATTATATTACAGCTAGCAAATTATCACCAATTACTTACATTTATAGAATCTTAGTTAGGTTTTTTTTCCCAGACATGAAACAGTGCAAAACTAATGTACACTCACATGCAACTTAATTGTGTAAATCTTGCTACTACTGATTTGAAACCCATTTTGCTTTCAGATGTGCCTCAGTGGTTTGTGCCATAGATTCAGCAGGTTGTCCTTCTGTCTCCTGTTCCACAATATCCCAAAGATGCTCTAATGAATAAAGCCCTGGTGAATGTGTCAGTACAGTGAACTCATAGTTATGGTCAGGAAACTAATTGAGCTTTGTGATGGATTAATATGGTCAGAAACAATGCTAAGGTAGGCTGTGGCAATTACATAAATCTCAGATGGTGCAAATGAGACCAAAGTCTGCAAAGACAATATCTCCCTCACCATCAAACCAGCCAGTTGACACAATTCAGGAAGAATCAATGCTGTTTTGCAATTTTGCATGTTTTTAAGTTATTTAATGTTTATCAAAAAACGGTCTGTCCATTAATCATTGTCCGGTGAATATCAGTGCAATCAGTTGATATTAGGATAATAGTTGAAAGAGTGATCCTAGCACTGGCATTCTGAGCAGAGACTGTGACCCAGGCCTTCTCATCCAGCATCAGTGTCTGACCTCACAAATGCTCCGCTAGAAGAATGGAAACTCTGTACACATATGGAATAACTGAGTGACAACTTCTCTTCAAGTGTCAGAATTTATTGGATTGACTGGCCTTGGGTCGCATTTCCCTGCAGTGTGAACGTAGCCCAAGTTAGAGAACCAAACTTCTAACCTGGTCAGCCAGATTGATAATGTGTAGCACATTATCAATCTGGGACTGCTCCTATCAAATCCGTTTGGGGAAAGAGGGACGCTCAGCAGAAGCCTCCGAGCTGATTGGGCGAAATGAGACCTAGTGCCTACCTACCAAAAGTTGATTTTAGCCAATGACAGTTTCAAATTAAAAACGTAAGCAGCAGGCATCATGTGAAACCACAAGAAGGTAAGCTATTCAAGATGCTTCTTGCCATTCTTCTTTCAAAAGATGAAATTGTGGATTCTTACCAACAAATGTTATAGCAATAGCTATGCGTGCATCCTTCAGCACTTCAATGTTTATGTTGGTTCAGCTGTGGGCTTGTCAGTTCTATTGCTTTATTCGCACAGGTATGTCCCGCCCACTGTGCAATCAGCCGTGTGGGATAAAACCAGAATGTAAGATTAAAGCCACTGAAATGTGAGACTTTTACAGGCCCCCAGAGGACTGCTCATCACAGCAGGGGGTGCCAACACTGCTATGTACCAAGCCCCCTAGGACTTATCTTTCTCTTTGTCTGTCGGCCCTTGAGGAGAGGAGTCCTACACCGGGGAGACAGTCACCATGGTCCAAATGGAGTTCGGATACCCACAAACACGCTCAACTGGGAATGGAGATATAAGTCTGCATGCTGGAAAGGCCGTGCAGAGATCCTTATGCTCCACAGCCGAGCGCAGACCACCTGAGCCATGTAAGCACATCCCAGGCTGGTTTTCACGAGGAGTCTCCCCCTTGAACTTACTCGTTTCTCCGGGCCGAAGAACCAGCTTCACCGTGCTCCAACTGTTTCCAACTGGATGCCCAAAGTTAACCGAACAGACATGATGGCAGAGGTTTGGCGTATTTGGTAGGGAAAGATTAAAATGGTTTACTTTTAATGTGTTTTTACTGTTTGTTTTTTTAAGTTTCGACCAAGGTAAAAGACTGAGCTAACAGGATAGCTCCCGCTAGCTTCTAACAAACTTTACTTCCATAAGGATTTTATACACCAATGGGATATTAATGCTTGTGTTGTCCGGTCCGCTAATTACGCCTATATAGAGTTTAAACATTGATTTTCCCCATTAATGCTGTACTAACGGCCGTAGTACCACTGGACGATGACAGAGTGAAACGAAAACAAGCATTATGTTTAAACAAACCCTAATTTGGGTTAGCAGCGAGTTATTAAAGGAGAAGTCCAGTCAAAATCAGAATTCAAACTGCTGAAAGTACTTTAAATATAAAATTATTACATACTGTTCAATAAATGATAAGCTTTTTTAATTAAGAGTAATTTTCATCTGAAGGTCCTTTTATGGGGGCAGCCATCTTGGTGAAGAACAGTACTGCCACCTCCCAGTTTGTGACATCAGGTTGTGGTATCGGCTGTCGAGCAAGTCCCAATGCCCTACCTGTCCCCTTGTAAATAAATACCCGTTTTCATGCCGAAATATTTTTTTTAACCTCTTAAACAAAGATAGACATGGTATTAAGCATTTAAATTTAAAGTAATACTAATTTTACATTTTAGAGACATAGAAAGACAACAAATAAGCATTAAAGTACGGTCTATGGGTTGGGTTCTGCAATGTTATGAGTATGAAACTCATCTTTAGAACCAATCTCTGCTCAAAATGGTGATCTGCACCGCCTAATCTACTTTCAGCAGTTATCATCAGTTATTGCAACCGTAAACTGCAGAAAATACGGGCAGAGCGGCTCCTTCTGAGTTTACTCTGCTCTTGTCAGGATGAGCTCCTGTGTGTTATGAGGCGGAGGGATGTTTCAACGTCACTTAGTTTAGAGCCCAAACAATCGACTTCACTTTCAGAAACAAGCCAAAAAGCATCTACCCGCAGCTCATGAAATTTACAAGTGACTTTAGAAAAAATAAGACCAAAGTCGTATAAAATAAGTGGGCTTCGCAACAGTGAGCATTCTTTCCATTCTGTCGTATCACTCCCCCACTCTGGTCGGTAAACAAATGTCCCCGCAAATTCTACATTATAAAAAAGAAAAACCTACTGAAAAGTCTCGCTCTCATGTCATCTTGAAGACATTCTTCTTCGAAATGTTGGCTACAGACGACGTGTTTTCGCTCTGGCCAGAAGCACGATGGCAAATCCTCCTTCTTCAAGTTGGTAATCCAGCAAAAGAACCCGAGGAGGATCATGAATCGGAAAGGTGAAGAAAACTGATGTTTTTTCCACTTTTACCTGATGTATTGGAACATCCAACTGCCATGCACGTGGGCATTGTTGCTTCAACAATAGCTCTCATGAATTTCAATGGTCAAGTCCTCTGGAAAGCCGAAATAATTTTTGTTGATCGCAGCTGTGTACAACAGTTCCTATTGATTTAGCTGGTAAAGCGCAGTGCCTCACCGCACAAAGACATCACAGGATGTGATGTCAGGCGGCCATTTTTGCCCAAATATGGGCAATAATGGCCGCCCCCATACACAGTGATTGAGACGACAATTCATGCTTTTATTTTCTTATTGATTAACGCTAAATTCATTAAATCACCACAAACCTATTAGTTTTAGGTATAGCTAATGATCCACTGATTTTTCCTAGTTGACCGGACTTCTCCTATAAGGAGGCTAATAGCGGCCAATGCTAGCGGACATTCTGAGGTTATTTAAAATTTCTTTTAAGCTATGTTTGGTTGTAATGAACGGACCGAAAAACACAAACACCAATGTCCCATTGATGTATAAAACCCTTATGGAAGTAACGTTTGTCATAACCTTGAATTCCTGATGGAACATTGCTGTGAGGGGCAGTTCCTTAGAGAGGGGAGCCTACTACAGTCTCATATTTCTTGTGGCCTTCAGCCTAACAGTCTTACTTTTATTTCCTCCTAGCTGAACCCCAACAATGCCTTTTTGTTGTTTATGAGAAAAGATCCTATCCATCTGAAAGTTGCACCTGAAAGTGAGATTCATCTAACTAGGCAATGTGTTTTTAAACTCTTTCTTGTCTATTATTAGTGAACCTGTAAATAAATTTGGCTGTTTGGGTAGTTTTGCTTTTCCAGACAATGCTCTAAGATCCAGACAGATGGGTAATTGTTGGAAAATCCCAGCAAATCATCAATTTCTGAAATACAGACCAGCCTATCAACAATAACAACTATGCAATGTTCAAAAATGCTTAAATACCCTTTCTGTTGCACTCTAAAGCATTTTCTGAACATGAGCAAGACTGCTGAGTGCAGTCAAGTTTGAGTTGATACAATATGTTTTGGTGATTGCCTATTTGTGTTAAGAAGGAACGGAAGAGATGTACCTAATAAAACGGCTTTAGAGTGTATATTTGCTAATGAAAATGCATATTATGACTCACTCACCTGAATGAAGTGGTAGGTCTGCTCTACAAAGAGCCTGTTGGCAACACTGAGAACAAATTGAGTTCCTGCCTTGTTGAGCTTACTCAGCAGTTTGGCAAACAGAGTGTGGACATCATCCTGACAATCCTGGGTTTTCAAGCACTGCGGAAAAGAAGATTGACACTTTGACAAGAAGACATGCTGAAGAAATGAAAGCTCATCGTAAAAATTATTAAAAGCTATGGATTAGAAGCTTCCAAGGGACTGAAAAAAATCTATACCAGATAATGCAGACGACCAGATATCAAAGTAAAAGATCACCTCTGATATCTGGGTGGCTGTGTTGCCTTTGGCTCCCAGCATCAGCATCGCCAGAGCTGAAGAGATGCTGAAAGGAGAGAAGAAGATGTTTGCAGTCTTGTTGTCCTCACTCAGCTTTCTGAGCAGAGCCAGGGAGAAGGTGGTGTTGGCCTTGGATAGAGAGCTGGGTGGTGCCATTGTGTCTGATGTGAAGAGAGGATAAAGTAGTCATTTTAAAGTCATACCGTGTCATAAGGATAATCATAACATTTTCTTCATATGTTAAATAAGTTATGTTGCAATATAGCATCTTAGCAACACAATTTTAATGTTCCTTAGAGAGTGATGGATCAACTTTACTCAGCAAAAGATACTGGTTGTCTTGAAGAGATTAAACTTGTTTCTATAGCAGGTAGGGGATAAAGAGAGGAGAAAGCAGTCATTTTCAGGATGCATGACTGTCTTCACAACAGTCACAGCCACACAGTTTTAATTGCTTGATTCACACTGATATTCATATTACAGACTTAGGGGACAGTCTTCTGGCCCGCAATTTGGGTGTAGGGATACACTTAGACCTAAACCTTCAAAGGCATCTAAAGACAACAAAAAAGTTGGCCTTCTATCACCTAAAGAACCTATGCTGGGTTAAAGGCCTAATGTCTCAGCAGGATCTCAAAAACTAATCAATGTGTTTATATTTAGTCGAATTGATTACTGCAACGGTGCTTTTACAGGTGTACCAAAAAAGTGGATCAGACAGCTGCAGCTGATCGCCGCTGCCTGCGTCCTCACTATGACTAAGAAAGTAGAGCACATCACCCCAGTTCTAAAGTCCTTACACTGGCTCACAGTATCTCAGAAAATTGACTTTACAGTACTTACATTAGTCTAAAAGTCACTGAATAAATAGTCACCCCCCCCCAGCCCAACAAAATGGGTCGGAAATGTAAATTTTACTGTTTTCTCTGTTAATGAATTGAGTATTACCCAGAATCCCTTTTACATTTTTAACAGTTAAATACAGTCTATAAAAACGATTTTTAACAAATATAACTTTTTAACATTGCCTACATGTATACTTATTTCATACTTCAAATGAGGCAGTTTACTTGTAGTTTACTTTTTATGAACTATATTTCATATACAAAAGTAGGCTATAGTGAAGTATACTTGACTTTTACTGAAACGTACAAACAGAATTATGAGACTAATTACATTAATACCAAGACTTAAGGTTATACTTAAGTATACTTAATAAAATTTACTTCAAGTACATATACTACTTTTTGCAAAGGGTATATAACAGATCAGTTTCAAACCATACAGTTTTTATATATATATATATATATATATATATATATATATATATATATATATACAGCCCGCATATGCTGCCCAGGCGTAGGAATTGGGGCCGTCATCTTGAAGTACTCACCTCTTACTAGTCTATAACGAAACAATAGAAGATGCCTTTGCACTGTTCAGGATATTCTTGTTCAAATCAATGGATTGTTGACGTAAAGGCTCGGATGATTACTTTTCACAGGTTAGATGAACATATAGTTTGTATATTGTGAAAAAAAATACAAATGAACATGACATTTCTGTATTCAGCAGCGAAATGCCAGCAAAGGTTAGCTAGTGTATGTGTCTGTCAGGGCATCAGGGCTAACTAAGATTTTGTTATTTATATAAACCTTCAGTCATCCCCTAACATTTTTTTTTAGATTAAATGATAAAACAATGCTACTGTAGAAGTAAAACAAATATTGCTATTATAGCATTCACTATCAAATTTTATTGAGATATAGTTTCTTCACCCTATCAATTACAAATACCTCTTATGTCTCATATACAGCGCAATAAACAGATAGTAAAACATCTGACAGGAATAGTTTTCAAAGCTTTCATGCATTATCAACAGATATGAATCAAGATAGAGCTGTTGTTGAAGTAAGGTTGAAAGAGATTCAAAGCTGTGACAGAACAAGTCCAGGGCTCCATTAAAAAAGAGATTCTTAATCTCAGTGGGACTTTCCTGGTTAAATAACAGCCAAAGTATGCCAAACAGCACATGTCCTACCTATGTTAGGTTTTTCAACGCCTGGCAGCACATGGCCTGATTGCCAACCCAGCAAAATGCCAATTTGCGTTGCCAGTCATAGACTTTTTGGGTCACCGCATTTCTGCCAGTGGTGCTGTTCCATCGCCCAAAAAAGTTCAGGCAGTGTCAGATTTTCCACGCCCACAGACAGTTAAGGCCCTGCAGGAGTTCTTGGGAATGGTTAATTTTTTTTTTAAACCGTATCATCTCCTGGCCATGACTGATCGTACTACTCAGTGGCCTGAAGTGGTCCCCTTATCATCCATAACGTTGGTAGTGGTGGCCCAAGCTTTTTTGTCAACCTGGGTTGCATGTTTTGGCCCCCCTTCAGACATTACTTCTGACAGATGCCCACGGTTTGTTTCAGAGCTTTGGTCCACCATGGCTAAAGGTCTGGGGGTCAAGATCTACCGCACTGCTGCGTATAATCTGCAGGCTGGTGGGTTGTGCGAGTGGTTTCACATAAGTGGCGGACCAATAGGGTCTCCACTCACACCTATATGATGAGATGTTTTGATTTGAAAAACATTTTCTTTTGTTGGAGCTTATTATCACGCTGTGTACCGTTGCTCAAGTCAGTTGGAGTCAAGTAAACGAGGTGATCAAACCTAGCTCCTGTGTCGTCTTTCTTACTTCTCCACAACATACCAGTCACTCTCAGTTTCTAACACAGTCAGTCTAATAAACTATTTTTGTGACCATATACCATACATATAATGGAAACTCTAGCTATTAAGCACCATGATTTTAATGTTCGTTAGAGAATTAGATACAAATTTTACTTACCGAAAGATACTTGTCTTGGTTTGATCAAGACTGTTTCAGTGGAATTGAGATCACTGTTTTCAGCGTCATACTCAGGTCAGCACACATTCGACAGCTTCTGTTAAAGTGAAAGTATTTTCATTCCTGGGTTTCAAAGCTCTGCTGTGATTGGTCCTTTTAAGTGAGGTAGACACACAGCAAACAGGTTCTTAGCCAAATATCTATTTTCCTTGGAACTGGCAAGTCTAAACTCCTTCAACTTTATGTAGACAAAAAATAAAAGAACCCTTCAGGGAGATCGCTCAAGTCTTGTCATGTGATGTTTGACGGAGTATAGGATGTGTTTTTCATTCTTATTTTATGGGTAAGTGGTGACACCTCCTGTTTGTGCAAACAGATTTAAAATGCTGAAACACCTGCTGGATGATTCATATTTGGCTAGTAAATGGTTTTTTTTGCCTTTTTACCTTTTAATTGTGAATCAAAATACTATTCCTTTTTTTACCTCTATGTCAGATTGTTTGTTGTTTTAGAGTTCAAATTGCCTAAAGCATTTTAAATGATTTGAAATTTACTTTTTTTTTTAGATTAGACATTATTAATTTCCATAACTTAGAATTCCAACATACCATATTAAAGTTCAGTTTACTGCTTCTGTTCATCTACTAATCAACATTTGAACATAATGATGATAAATCAAGTCATAGGGTGAATGTGCTCCAGATAAACAATATTGAATAACACTTTATGTCTGACAGACCTTTGGTGCCATGTGAAGGTGAAAACATGAAGTTGCTTGACAAGATAGTGGCCATTACATGTGTCCAAGTATTGTGTTGAAGAATTAATTGTTGACTTGTTGAAAAGCTGTTCAATCACCAAATTTTAGTTGTAATAATATGTATAGAAGAGTTATATCAATTTAAATGTTACTATAATCTTTATTGTCACCATGTGGTTCCATGGTGAAATTTCCTTTGAGACAGGAATAACATGACACAGACCGAGCAGATTTAGTATTTACAGGTTTTGTATTGTTTTGGTGTTTTTTTTCCCCAAAACATTAAAGCATGGAGAAAATACTCATAGGGTCTCGGATGAGATTTGTATCAGAGTCCAAGAAGTCTGATATCAGTGCCTTTTTGAACAATATGAGTTACTGTGATGTTACATGACTTAATCCTTCAGCGCTCCTTCAATGATGCGTTCATACCCACAGTCATTTTTCTGCAGTACTCTTAAGGCTTCATTTACAGAAATGTGCAATTCAATATTCCCTGAGAAATAAGAGTGTACAAATAGGCATATGTGACATTTAACATGTGACAAACCACAAACTTTTCAGCAGGGGGCGGTGGCCCTTACAGCTTTTGGAAGGAAGCTGTTTCTGAGTTTATCAGTTTAGAATTTGATGCTTCTGAATCATTTACCTGATGGAAGTGGGTGGGGAGTGGTTGCCCAGGTGGGTGAGATCAGTGGCAATGCATATGGCCCTTATCTGGACTCATGCTGTATAAACAGAGTCTAAATCCCACGAACCCCTGTGGTATTCTAAACCACCCGTGCCAAATCCTTCCTCTCCTGCACTGTGCAGCTCCCATTCCATACAGTTATGCTAAAAATACTTTCTATGGTAGCTCTGTAAGTGTTTTAGCAGCTCAGTGGAAAGTTCAGTCCATTTAAGTTTCCTGAGGAAGAAGAGCCGTTGTTGGGCCTCCTTCACCATGTGGGAGGTGTTCACAGTCCAGGAGAGGTCAGAGGAGATGTGGAGGCCCAGGAACTTCATGCTGTCTACACGCTCCACCACCTCCCCCTGTATGCAGAGTGGGACGTGTTCAGTCGTTCTGGACCTCCTATAGTCCATTATGACCTCCTTGGTATTCCTGGTGTTCAGGAATAGGTTGTTCCTGGAGCCCCACCGAGTAGAGAAGAGTTGCTGATTGAAGTATTTTGTTAATTGGGATAAACATTATTAATGGTGTTCCTGGAAGGACGGGCATGTCATGGTGCAGCTTTGCCTGCTGCACCATGGACATTTTATGGCACTCTCTGCCTCCCATACAGCTCCAGATCCCATGCTTCACTGATCTGTTTCACCTGCTGTCCTTAATCAAGCCCAGACTCAATCCGCCTGTCAGATTTACTATTTAAACCTCCCTCAGTTTGCCCTTCCCTGTCAGATCGTCTGCTCACTACTCCTCGCCTCACCTTTTCCTTGTCCAGCCCGAGTTCCCTTTGTCTCCACCTGCTGTTACTCCGGTCCTGTATTCACTCTGCCGTGCAGCTGGTCCTGCTGTTGCTCTGGCTTCCAAGTTTTCACTCTGCCGTGCTGCTGGTCCTGCTACCTCCGTGCTCCGCCTCCGTCCTGCTTGCCAGTTCCTGCCATCAACATCCTCTGGCTACAGTCCGGTACAGTCTCTCTGGTCTCCTGCTTCCACTACTCATCATCATCCAATAAACTCTTTTAAAACATATCTCAGTCTGTGGTTGTGTTTGGGTTCACTCTCAATTTATGACAGGGCATTTATTTTGTTAATAAATCCTTATATATCTGAAGAAAAATTGTCACTCATTTATTCCATATGTGTGCAGAGTTTTATTTTAGAAGAAAGCCAGTGCTCGAATCACTCTTTCACTGATTGTCCTAATATCAAAGCCATATTAGGCTGATATTCATTGGACAATACCTGAGAGACTAAGCGTTATTTGATTAAACATTAAAGAACTTAAAAGATGTAATTGCCCAAGTGTTCATAATATTATACGGTACGAGTGTATCGTGTTTTAGTAGTATACATAATTTGCAGGAGAGAACAAATATTGATCACCACAAAGCTTATTAGAAAGCAGACAGCTAACTCAGAAGACCGCACTACCACCCACCTGTTCTCACAGGAAATGTGAGAAGCTGCAGATATTAATGTTTGTGTTTTCCAGTCCGTTCATTACAACAAAATATAGCTGAAAAGTCTTTTTAAGTTAGCGACGATTTGCTGCCAGCGTTAGCCGCTATTAGCCTCCGCTAATACCCTAGTTAAACATGACTACGTTAGCACAGCATTAATAGGGAACATTAATGTTGATCTAATGGTGTTTTGTGTAACTTTGAGATTAATCCGTCAAGCCAATGGTTATTTCCGGTTGATGGTCTGCTACAGTTCCCTCTAGCATCCTAAGTTACCAATTTGAGTCTTAATTATTTCCTGGAGAAATGATTACATTACTAAAAATCAGGTCCTAGAGGTTAATTTATTTTTAGTAGATCATTCTTAAAAATACTATTTCCTCAAATAAAGTTTTATCTAACCTGGAGTTGCATTGTGAATGGGCTGAACACAGATGTTCTACATTTCTTAGGTTGATTTACCCTCATTTGATTTTCTTTAAGATGAACTTTGGTTCTCTAACTTGGATCTGCAGTGAACCCAAGATTCCCTGAATCATTCCGATAATGGTTTTCAACTATGACAGAATAAAGCATGGCCGCTGGAAGTGGGGGTGCTGGGGGTGCTGCAGCACCCCCTAGTGGCGAGAGGGAGATTAAAAAGAAATATTAAAAATACTTTGCACAATTTATAAATTTCTTATCAATATTTTGGGCAATGATTTTGACTTTTTTTATTTTACTATTACGTGTATTTGGATTTTGACTTAATCATTTTAAAGGGCCTAATCAACACAACTTCATGGAAGTTACATTGTCATGGCAACGTCAAGCAAGCTAGTGGTCGCTGAGTAAAGAGGTATCCCGCTCACGGCTGCAGACTAGTAATAGACTTTTGAACTGTCAGGGGGCAACTTTCTTGCACTTGGATCAGTTTCTAAATATAGCAGTGATCTCAAAACACCCATGTTCCCACGTTTTCACTTGCACATTAATAAGTTATAGTCAATAAAAATATAAACTGTTGCGCTCCAGTCCAAGAGTTCACGTAATTTGAGTTTTGCTGCTCAGCCAATCATATCGGCGTATTTTCAGCCATGCGAGTTCAACCACTTCATCATGGCTGCGTCTGTAAGGTGTTGTATGTATTTGTTTACAGACGAAAAAAGCCCAATAATAGCATTTTCTGGCACCAGTTGTCAAAGATCTTTATGGCAAGGGAAAAGAAATTGCCCAGTCATACCGAGAGACAAATTTAAGAAAGACTTTTCAAATCTACGTTGTTATAGTGTTATTGTGAAGTTCAATTAATAGCGCATATATTCACCTGAGAACTGATGATGTCTGTGTGTTACAGACACTGGTTGTGCGCACTGAAGTGTATATGACAATAAAGTAGTGAATCTCAACCTATTTATTTTTTATTTATTGTATTTAAATAGGCCTATAGGCTTATAGGTCTTTTGTCCAAAAACACAAAAAAAAAAAAAAAAAAAAAAAAAATCACAGCACCCCCTGTTCAAAATTGCTTCCAGCTGCCCTGGAATAAAGACTAACATAGGTTTACAGGAAGACAGGAAGTACAACACAAAACATGACTCATATACCTTGGTAAGCATAGCTCAGTTCATGATTTATTGCAAAGCAAATTTAAATATTTAGGTTTCAGCCCACTGTAACATTGGCAGATATCAGTATTCACGAAGCTTAACATCATGAACCCTGTGGTCGACTAACCTGACTTCCGCCAGATGCATGTCGCTCCGCCTAGCTTCACTCACATACATCTGGGACATCACCCATAGAGAGTGATTTCTCCAACCAATTTTATGTTCTGGCCAATCAGGACGCAGGGCTGGAGTTTCATAGATGTGACGTAGTGGAGACGCGACCATGACGTGAGACTGTTTTGATAGCAATGGCGGCTCGTCGAGGAAGCAAGCGTTAACATTGATGCTGCTATTTCTTCCGTGTTGTCCAATCTACCTAATATTGTTTCAATAAAAGAACATCAGAGAACGGCTCTGAAGGCTTTTGTTGGTGGAAACCATGTTTTCGCCCTTCTCCCGACCGGATTTGGCAAGTTTTGTTTTCCGGGGCGCGTCCGCGGCAGACGCGGAAGCGCCCCGGAGCGGTTAGCGGGAACCATATTAGGAGGCCTTTAGTCCTCAACGCGGTCGGCCCGGGATCGACTCCGACCCGCGGCGCTTTGCCGCCTGTCTTTCCCCCTCTTCCTGTAAGCTCACTGTCAATAAAACGCGTGCCACTAGAGCCGCAAACACATAAAAAAAAAAGGTTTTTTTTTCCTGCGTCGCTCTCATCAGCGTCACGGGTTAGCTTCGGTGTGAGTGGTTGAAATAGCACGTCGATAAAGATGACAGACAAGTGGCTTATCCAATCATATGCAAGAATTTTTGATAAGGCCCAGCCTTCAATAAAGGCAATTCCTATGGTGGTGTCCCAGATGGATGTGAGTGAAGCTAGGCGGAGCGACATGCATCTGGCGGAAGTCAGGTTAGTGGTCGACAGCTTGAGACACAACAGCAGCAGCCGGTCCCTCTTCATGTCCAGATATACCTTGGTAGGCATAGCTCAGTTCATGATTTATTGCAAAGCAAATTTATATATTTAGGTTTCAGCCCACTGTAACATTGGCAGATATCAGTATTCACGAAGCTTAACATCATGAACCCTGTGGTCGACAGCTTCAGACACAACAGCAGCAGCCGGTCCATCTTCATGTCCAGATGTTAGCACTGAGGCAGCAGACAAAATGAATTAATGTTGAAAGTTATTCAGGTTTATTTTCTGTTTAGTTATTTTCTGCAAAAAAAAATACAAGTCAAGTTTGGGTACTTGACTTTTATACAGTCAGTAATTGGGAAGTCTCTCCATAAAAAGGCAATATTTAAAATAATTATGTTTCTCTTTTACCATCTGAAAATATGTGGGGATGTGGATAAATGAACATGGACAGGTGTGGAGCTAGAGAGGGTACAGGAGGGGGCACTGGACCTTTCCTGATATCTGATTGACCACCCGCCCTCAACTGAAGAAAGAACTGCAGAAAAGGTGAGATAGGAGAAGAAAAGAGATATGGTTTTATAGGCTCAAAAAGACAGCAGAAGAAATGAAAACTGCAATATAAATGTGAATCTGGTATCAGAAAGGAGCGTTTCTGCGGAAGAGAACCATATTTGTTTCACCCTGATCAGACTAAAACTGACAGTTATGAAAACTCAAACTCAAGAAACTTGATTGAATTTAGAAAGGACAAAGGAGCAGAAAGGAGGAAAGATTAATTAGAATAATATGTGGACATACAAGACTTAATTATACACTTCATAAATTACAAAAGCGTAATACAAGGAATTGTGGCCACTGTTGGAGAATGAAACAATAAAACATGTTATATACATATGCCACATTCTGTTTTAAATTTTGTTTTATTTTTGTTACATTATTAATAAACTGCAAACTATGTACACAAATCTAAATTCCTTTGTGCCTAACATTTATGTAGTGCCTCAGCCAAGAGGAATACAAGTATTAGACTGTATCTGATAGCAATGAGAAATACAAGACGGTGAGCTTCCAAGGACTGTCCTCACAGCAGGGTCAGCATCACCTGGCTTCTACAAAATATTCCTCCTGATTCAGATCACCCTCTTTCCCATGGACCCGTATGGAGTTCACACCGGAGAGACATCACTCATTTCCCACTGCCTGCCGCAGCATCAGGGAACCAATACTTCTTAAGACTGCAAACAAAGCGAAGCACAGTCTTTCTGTGAAATCAGACATCGAAGCAGCCAGGCTGTCACCACAATAAGAGGCTGTTTGTGATCTTTTGTTCAGCTTTTTGCAGGAAAAAGCTGACCCAAGAACCGCGGTTCTGCAAGCTGTGTAGAGATCCACACAAGTGCCTAGCAAGCACTGCTGATCCGGTACATTGCAGTCTTCATAAGCCAACCTAGGGTAGGGTGACCAGACGTCCCCGATTTCCGGGGACTGTCCCCGTTTTGGACCACCTGTCCCCGGCTAAAGCCGTCGCCGGAAATGTCCCCGGTTTTACCGAGGGGGAAAATGTTGCGTGTAGACTGTTATTACGGTAGAGCTGTTGCGCGCAGAAACAGGTGTTACGGTAGCTGGCTGCGCTGCGAGGAACAGAGCGCACCACTAGATGGCCGGTAATGATGCTTTTTGATGTCAGCTGCCATTAAAACACGAAGAAGAAGAAGAAGAAGAAGAAGAAGAAGAAGAAGAAGAAGAAGAAGAAGAAGAAGAAGAAGAAGAAGAAGAAGAAGAAGAAGAAGAAGAAGAAGAAGAAGAGCGCACCACTTTTAAAACAGAAAAAGAAGTGGAAGTTTGTTGTCAACCGTGGCAACTGATGGGGAGCTGCTGTGTTATGTGTGTTAAACGATTCATTTTATTTGGATCGGGCTGATCCTGTTTTAATTGTTTTGTTTGTGTCCAGGTTAAAAATAATCAATAAAAAGTAAGACAAGACCACGGGTTGCTGCTCACATGAGTAAAAGACACTGATAAAATGTTACAGAATGATTGAAAACTCCTTGTAAGGCGCTAATCTGGTGCGCTGGTTCTCCAGGGATCAACAAGGGTTCGTCTAAAGATGTTTTAGAACTGATTGGTGGCCTTTAGTTTATATTTCAGATAGTTAGTTATAAGTAGAGTTATTACAAGTTGTTTTGCTGATTTATGGTTGTGATTTATGAGCATAGACTTCCAGGCTTAGGTTTAGCTTTTCTACTGAACTGAATGAGACAAGATCTGCATGATCTGAGAATGATGGAGGAAGAGATAACCACCTGTTTAATGTTGATTTATTATGTTGTTTCTGCTTGTAGCTCCAAATATTGTGGAACCCTAATAACCCTAATCAGATGAAATAATAATAATAATAATAATAATAATAGGAAGTTTTCATGTTGTACATTCTGTTTTTGGAAGTGATTTTAATTATATAATGTCTGTTTTAGAATAATGTAAGATTGATACAAGAGGAGAGAGGAAGAAGATAGGAAGTCAGAAAGGAGATTAAATGAGAGTGGAGGAAAATAGGAACACTGATGGAAAGAACGGTTGACAAGAAGGGAGAAAAATTTACTTAAAAAGTATTAATAAAGTTCAAGTGATAAAGTGTTGACATGATTTAAGTGATAAGCTAACGTATTGAGTAATGTAGTGTGTGAAGTATGCTATGTAAAACAGAGTGGCTATATACTCAGATTTAAGTTGTCTGAGGATATAAATTCTTTCTGAGTCTCAGCACTGAACACGAGTATCACTGCACTTCCCTAGCTGTGGCAGAATGAAAAGGCAGTTTAGTTGTATTTTTTTCCTTGTGTTTTAAAAATTTCTGTTCTGCACATGATATATCCTCTTCTCCTCTTATTTTATCCAGACCTCTGGATACCGTGGCTGATGGCTCTTCAGACACAGAAGGCCTTGAAGAAACCAGAGATGATCTCATGTTAGCTGACTCACTGACCGGAGTCAACTCACCTTATAGGAGAAAACAATATACTCACACATCAGCTACTACCATACACATACACATAATGTAGTTATAAACACTTTATGTAAGTTTATACATGCTCATGCTGCACTACACACTCAATCACTTGCAGTCATGTCAAGGGGATTTCCAAGTCTGTGCTTTTTTGAACATGTTAAACACCTTTTCACCTCACATCACCAAAACCCATTTTCTTGTCCCAAACAGGCTCTATGCACAGCTCCACTTCTTCCTGAACCTCAGCGGTTCATTTGTTTCCTGCCTTTCATTTCTGGTCAGACTGATTAATCCAGGTGTGTCTGACCTCAGTAACCAGCCAGACACACCTGGATTAATCAGCTTGTCCAGTAATGAAAGACAGGAAACAAAGGAGCTGCTGAAGTTCAGGAAGTAGTGGAGCTGTGCTTATAGCCCATTAGTGGGCGAAATTAATCTGCTTCTTTGAGATGCACAGGCTCCTGATGTGGCCAGTTGACAGTAAGAAATATGTATCATCCTTTGCCTGCAGGCTTGACCGCTACTTGTTTTTGATGTTAATGCAGAAAAAACTATTTCTCATAGGTATGTAGATGTGAACAGAATAAGTATTTGTTGCACTTTTTTAAAAGGTGGGGGAACTCTGTCTCCACAGACAGCCACAGGCTAAATGTTTGTATTTACTGTTTTTTCTTTTCCTCATGTCACTCTCCCCTTAGGAGGCAGCAGAGCTCTTTGGGCCCCACAAAATGGGAAAGCCCTGCTAACCACCCTTGACCCCTCCACTCCCACCCCACCACTTTGCCCCAACCCAGAGACACAGTTCTAGTTTCTATTAATAACACTATTGATTTATTCATTTTATTAATCTTAGGATATACTAAAAGTGGGGAGAGGCACATTCCTGGCTTTTACACTTGATTTTTGTTGTTTAAATATTAATAAATATGTAAAAATAAATGAAACCATTACTGTCCCCGTTTCCTAATTTCATCTTGATAAGATGTATTGATTTTTATCCACGAGCAAGAAATGTCCCCAGATTTGATTTCAGAAATCTGGTCACCTTAACCTAGGGACAGTGCAGAGTGCAGCTGCACAGGAGACCCTACAGAGCGTACCCAGAGTGCTTGGATTCCAAACAACAACCCTTCCCTAGCTTTCACCCTGAGTGAAGAATCGTCTTGGAGCGGGTAACAAGGAGAGCAAGAGCCACAGCTTTCTCACTGCTAAACCAATCGACATGCTATGGCCCCTGCAACAACTCATCATCATTGGAGGTTCTCCAGCCACCAGAATGAGGCAAAATAGAAGATGAGGTTTAGCAAAAAAAAAAAAAAAAAAACAGGGAAAGTTACTTTGGAAGTAAATATCTCACATTTTTCATCCCAATGTGTTTTCAACTGGTTTTTAAGGTTAAAACCTGAAGCTAACTGGCTAAGCTACATGCTAGCGATCTTTTGAAACAAAGATATACTAATGTGTTTTGAGTTGTTTTAAGGTTTTTAATTAAACTTTATTTCCATTAAGGTTTTTAAACACTGGTGGGACGTTAATGTTTGTGTTTTCCAGTCCTCTCATTACATGAAATATGACAAAGTTTGTTTAAGCAAGGGCTAATATCCATTAGCACTAGCTGCTATTAGCTTGCTAGTACAAAGTTAAAGATAACTAGGATTTGTTTAAACGTAATGGTTGTTTTTTATTCGCTCCACAATTGTTCATATAAGATAAATAACGAGTATTTTGTGTAACTTAAGAGAAAGCTATCAAACAAATGGCCACTTGACCCAAAAGTGTCCCCAACATAACTTCTAGCCGTCGTTCCCTTAAAGTGCCGGTTCAGCCATTTTTCTGTTGTCATTTTGTTCTTTTGTGTGAACATAGTTCCTTAGTTTCTATGATCTTAATTTTACTTGGTAGTTTTAGGTAAGTTTCACTAGCCCAGTAAAGAAGAGTTGTTGATTGGGATCTAGTGTTATTTTAGGTAAACATTATTAATTGTGTTCCCTGGACAGACATTTATTTATGGTAATAATTTATTATATTTGAAGAAAAGTTGCTACTCATTTATTCCTCACTAAGACTAAGAAAGTAGAGCACATCATCCCAGTTCTAAAGTCATTACACTGGCTCCCTGTATCTCAGAGAATAGGCTTTAAAATACTTCTGTTAGTCTATAAATCCCTGAATGGCTTAGCACCTAAATACATCACATACTTGTTATCAGTGTATCAACTGATAGGCTCCAGCCTACCCTGCATACCTAGAACCAGAACCAAACATGGAGAAGCAGCATTTAGTTCCTATGCTCCGCTTATCTAGAACAAACTTCCAGAAAACTGTAAAAGTGCAGAAAGCCTGAGTTCCTTTAAATCAAGATTAAAAACACATTTGTTAAGGACTGCCTTCGACTGTTCTAGTTAAACTTTTACTGAAACATCATTTGTAGTCCAACTATTTTTAATGTTTGCTTTTAGTTTCCATTTTTCCACGTTCTATTTTGTTTTTTTACATTTTATTCCTACTTGCTTTTATTCTGTTTTTTTTCCCTGTATTTTAAGCATGTAAAGCACTTTGCATTGTCTCTGTACTGAAATGTGCTACACAAATAAATTTGCCTTGCTTATGTATGCAGTTTGCAATTAGCGAATGCTAGTGCTCAAATCCCTCTTTCACCTATTATCCTAATATAGGGGTTCCCAAACTTTTTCAGCCGCACACCCCCTTCCGTGTCCCAACCGTGTTGACGCACCCCCAATCTTCAAAAAAAAAATAAAAAATTATATATATATATATATATATATATATATATATTTATAGATAGATAGATAGATAGATAGATAGAGAGAGAGAGAGAGAGAGAGAAGTTGCAGCTCAAACGTCATGACAAAGGTTATATAAATAAAATTAGAACATAATTTGAATTAAATTGCAATAAAGTTACACCCAACATCCACAGCAGAAGCCAGAGAAAGATCGGTCAATCTTCCACAACCTGAAACGTCTCTGAACCAGAGACAAGGTGGATTCTCAGACTAAACTCTGATGATCTACCCGTGTGTGTTCTCACTTTATTTATTTAATGTACCAGCTTCTTAATCTGAGTCTGACTAGGTTTAATTACCTCTACATGTTACACCTGCACTAATTGCTCCACCTACCTTCCCTTCTGTCCATTCCCATATTTATTCAGTCACTCACATGAGCTGTGTCTCAATTCGGCGGCTGCGTCCTTCGAAGGACCCAGCCTATTCAGCCTTAGGAGGACCCAGCCATCGGAGGATGCTCCGGAGGATCCTCAGCCATTGGTAAATGGGACGGTCTAGCCTTTGGAGCACTTCCTTGTTGCGACACGACGTCATCACGTGTACCCCAAGACTGGGAAAAACAGCACCAGCGCCGATAAACTAAACTAAAAAATGGATATTGAAATTTTAATTTTATTCTTTTTTATTTAGTTGTTATTGGAGGAGGAGAGTCGGTTTAGACGGCTTCGGCGGCAGGAAAACCGGCGAAGAATATTTCTCAGGCTGGGAGAGCGCAGTGGAGAGGTAACATTTACCTGCTATTATTTTCACCCAGGGGCCTGCTAATGATCATAATATACCAGTTATTAAACAAACGCTTGTCAGCAGATTGACGAATATGTTTAAATATAAAATTTTATATTTATTTGTAAGACTTGATATAGGCTTATGTTTGTAACTTTAGTAATTTGAATTGAATAGTTAAATGTGTACAAACCCTGTAAATAACTGACTTAAATCACTACTTGCACTATCACTAATGTTGTGTTGAGAAGCCAAACTGTAATATTGAGAAATAAATCATTATATGCCTAAATTGTTATCCCCTTACTGCCTGATTTTATTTGCAATTATATAACGAAAAAATAATACAGGAAAAATAAATCTAAATATAAAAACGTAAAAAACAAAAAGTTAAATAGTGGATCTAGATGAAGTAAAATAAGTAAAGGCCAGAATTGTTTGGTCACAAATTAGCAACACCAGGCGTTAAGGGGTTAACATTCACTAGAATTGTATCAGCTAAAATGAAATTGCTGTCATCTAATCCTGTTGTTCTTAATCTT
This sequence comes from Fundulus diaphanus, assembly GCA_037039145.1. Taxonomy (NCBI): domain Eukaryota; kingdom Metazoa; phylum Chordata; class Actinopteri; order Cyprinodontiformes; family Fundulidae; genus Fundulus; species Fundulus diaphanus. Next base: position 34,648,441 of record CM073137.1, read on the forward strand.
CATGTCTCTATCCAGACAAGGCCGATGTACTGCTGCATCAACTTAAATGTTCCCGTTCTCCAGCTTTTTTTCAATGACCATGACACCACACCTGATTTTCGGCTGAGCAGAGAGTCTCTGGCGGTGCTGCTGGAGCTTCTCTGCCAGGAAAGACGACACGGATGGGGGGCCACAATAGAGACCTTGGTCTTCCTCTTCTGGCTGGCGAGTGAGGCATCCTACAGAGTGGTGGCTAGGGTGTTCGGGATCCCTCGCTCCACAGTTCACCGCATCGTTCACCGGGTTACTGAGGAGGTCATCTGCCTCCCCAAAACTCCAGAAGATCTGGCAGCAGTAACCCAGGGGTTTAAAGGGCTGGCAAGACACAGAGCTTTTCTCAAAGCTGCTGGAGCGATCGACGGCTGCCATGTGAGGATCAAGCCTCCAAGCGGTCCTGATGGTCACTGCTATCGCAACAGGAAACTGTTCTCCTCCATCATCCTGCAGGCAGTTTGTGACCATCAGGGCCGCTTCATCGACACATACGTGGGCTGGCCGGGCTCGGTGCATGACTCCAGAGTGCTCCGGCACAGCCCACTGTACAGGCGGGGCATCTACCCTCCTCCGGGCCACTTCATCTTGGCAGATGGTGGGTACCCGTGTCTCCAACACCCACTCCCCCTCATCACTCCCTTCAAGCGGCCGGTAGAAGGTGTGGGAGCCCAGCGCTTTAACAGCCATCATTCCAGGGCATGCTCCATCATAGAGCATGCCTTTGTGATGATGAAGACGAGGTTCAGGACCATCTTCCTCCAAGCGCTGGAGGTGCACCACACCTTTGTGCCTCAGGTATGTTACTACATGAGAGAATTATTGCTTATTGTTAAATGATAAAAACCTTTAAAGTAATTTATTCAAATCTAATATTGTTTTTTGTCTTCTTTTTTCTACAGGTCATAACGGCATGTGCTATCCTGCACAACATCTGCCTGGGAGCCGGTGACATCATGGCCCCAGATGATGAAGTGCAGGATGACATGCCAGAGGATGAGGAGGGGAGAACGTGTTGGAGGCAGTCAGTGGTGCTCCCTGGCAGGACCAGCTGTCTGCCGAGGTGTCTGCCCTGGAGGAGGGTCTACCCGACCACGATTACATTTAGATGGCAAGTATAATCACTTTTTAGCTGTTCTCATTTAAAGGTTATGAAAACAGCTGTAGTAAAGTCATTTTCTGCGTCTTCTTAAACATTTTTAGTAACATGGCAGCCGTCGATTGAGTCAGCCCTGCAAACCCTGATGGACGATGTGGTGAACAGTGGAGAGAGGCATCCCCCACCCCCCAGATGATGTCCCACTCACAGTCAGAGGACTCCAAGGTCATCTGTGTGGCATCCCATCCAGTCCAGCAGCACCACCAGGGACTCCTGCTCAGTCAAAATTGTGTGTGTGTATATATATATATATACATACATATACATATATATATATATACATATACACATATATATATATATATATATATATATATATATATATATATATATATATATATATATATATATATATATATATATACACACATACACATACATATGTTCTTTAGTAATATTTTTTTATATCTTCTGTACTCCATACAGTTGTAGTGGTTAATTTTAAAATCTAATGTAAATAGTTAAAATGTTTTTGATAGTTTCTTGTAAATACTTGTTTCTCTAAAAATAAATTGATGTTGTCACTGAGAAGTTGTTCTAAGTTTACTTAAATTGTAAAGAAGTGATGAAACAGATAATGTAAAAAGGTTAAAAGATTTTAAGAACACACCGACAACAATAAATTTTATAAACAATTTAATAGTTTAATTTAACAACAACAGCAACACAGAACCTGAACTTGTAAAAAAAAAAACACTAACAAAAATTAACGTCTGTCCACCATCCTCTCCAATAAATCAAATAATCTGTCCATCCTTTCCCGACTCTCTCTTTCTCTTCTCTCCTCCGCCTCCCTCTGCCATCTGATATCCTCCCTGATTAAATCCACCAACTCGTCACTCCGACTTCTCTTCCTCCTTTCCCTCCTCTCTCCTGGCCTCTCATCCTCATTCTCTTCCTCATCTTCCCCCTGATGCTGCCCAGCCTCTGCAGCACCTGGCCCTGGTGTGTCCTCAGGGATGGAGGAAATTAGGACAGGTGGGGCAATAGAGGGCCTCTGTCCTAATACCTCATCCATGAGGACAAACCATGGCCAGGTGGCAGCAGTAGGCTTCCCACTGACCCCCTGCCCTGTCCCTGGATCTTTGCATTCCTAAAGTAAAGAAAAACAATTTGTGTCAACAGATGCAATTTTCTGTAGTGTTTCTTTAAAGCTAGAATAAAGGAGTGTTTCATGAACTGGATGGATTCATGAAATTCTACAGAAAAAGAGACGACTTTGGAATGTTAACTTGGAGATGACTTTTTTCAAGCTTACTCAAAGTGTAAATTAACCTGAATATAATACATGTAATATGTCATTTCCCTACACATATATACACACACATATATGTAGCCAAACCTGAACATACTTTGTATTTTTTTTTAAGTTGTCCCACTTTTTTTTGGCCTGTTGTGGCTCAACTTTACCCTCCAGGCCCATTTTTTGCAGGATTGTTCTAAACAAGAGAAACAAGAAGAGATAAACACACAAGGATCACTACACTACTATCACAAATATAAGATTTAAAAAAAGGTGACATCTGGGCATCATTTGATGTGATCAAAAGATTATATTTGTACGTTGGTGTTTGAACAGGGCTTCTTTGAACTTGTGTGACTTTTACATACAAATGCAACATGTATATGGAATTATGTCTCAACTCTTACCTCCATCCGACTGCGGCAGTATTTTTGGCCCCGGTAAAGAGGTGGTCATTTTGCCCACGGAGTTTTATCAACTCCTCTGTATGCTCCCTGCTCCCTACAACAAAATGACATGTAAAGCATATTTCTGTTATATCAACAGGCAAAATGACTGTTCTGTATAATTACGCCGGTGTTGTTCTTCATGTGAATTATACTTTAAACTAGGGCTGTCAATCAATTAAAAAAATTAATCTAATTAATTACATACTCTGTAATTAATTAATCTAAATTAATCGCATATAATTTTTGCTGTGAAAGTATTTTAAATATTTAAATTCAAATGATTCAATGAATAATCAGCATTAGATAAATTAAAGTTCAAAAATTCTTATTCACATTTCATGCCTTCAGACGTTTTAACGTGTCGTTGTGGCATATGTGGCACACAGTAACGTAGGGGACACAATGAAAATAAATGAACACTCCCCTCAATATCAACACTTTACAACAGTAAAGTGACGTCCGCGCTACTTCCGGGTTACGCCGGTAGGCAAAAGCAGGACTGTTCTCGCCAAACACCGTGACAAAACGGGTGAATTAGAGCGTGCTTTTAGTTTATGCCACACAGAGGCATTCCAAATCGTTGGATGTACGAAGGACGAAGAAAGAAATGGATATTTTCAGTGAAAAAGGACCCAGGCAAACAAATCCCAATGGACTGTGGGAGCCATCATACCCCGAAAGAATTTGCAGTCTACACTTCATCTCCGGTAAATACAACTTAATTTTGCACTGGTCATTGTTCTGCTTAAATAATTAAAGCCGCAAGCGGCGTCAATCGGCCCTGCAGCCAAGCGCCTTCGCGCACCGCCGTCCACCGGCCGATACACACGAACGCGTTGAGCAGCGCTAGCCCACGACTCACAAAAAATCTAGTGCAGATCGGTGGATGCAGCGAGGAGATACAGCCGTTGAATAATGATAATGCATTTGGCCACCGGGTCGGACTAAATCGTTTGGCCAGCATTCACAGACTCGCTATCTGGACTGTATCTGGCAATCTGATACCATCAACCATCAACTTACTCTTAAAACGATCTTGTGATACGTTACCTAAAGAAGAAAAATACATCGAGAACTTGTCGTTTGCTCTGTTGGCGTCTGCCGCTGTGCTCGCCTTCTGCCTTCCAGTCCGGCGCGCAGGCGCAAAAAACCCCGGATGAAAACAATAGCAGTGAACTACCCTATACGATTAATTTGCGTTAATTTTTTTAATCCCTTAATTTTATTTAAATTAATTAATCGAAATGAACGCGTTATTTTGACAGCCCTACTTTAAACCTTATTATACTGTACTGTAAATTAACTATACGTTATTGAGTATTCAAACAAAACGTTTCCAGTATTGACAGCCCAGTACAGCTGGACTTAATGTTATTTCTTCAGCTGCATTAAGCTTTGACAGTTCTAATCATTTGTAATAAACTGTATGAGGATAAATTGATCGTATTTGTGAAGGATACGGCTATCAGCACAGTTACAATAAGATGTAGGTTAAAATCAAAATTGTGACATTTGTATGAAGGCTTTTAATGTTGCTGAACGTCTCGTATCAACAGATTAGCTCTAAGCTTTAGCTTCAGCTGGTCCTACAAATTCCGGTGGCTCCATTACCGTCACGTATTTTAATAGATGTTCAGTTAAAAAAATAAAACCAAACTACTTACATTTAAAGGTGTACTCAGCACTACTGCCAGCGCTGCTGCTGCTTTCCATGATGTCTTGAGGAAAATCTCTCGGAAAATCAGCCTTTTTACTTCTTCTTCTTCTTCTTCTTCTTCAACTACTAAAAAAAAAAGCGTGCAAAGCACCTCGGGAAATCTTATGGCAGGCGAGGCCACTAAGGATGGCATCGGTGCATCCTCAGAATTCGGGGAAAAGGAGGACGCATTCTGAGGCTGCATTTTAAGCATCCTCAGAATTTTTGCCAAATGGGACAGCCTCCGCGCATCGTTGTGACGTCACCGGCCTTAAAATGCGTCCTTCGAAGGACGCAGCCGCCGAATTGAGACACAGCCATTTTTTGGTTCTCCGTAATGCTACCTCTGCACCTGGTCTCTATGCTTTTTGATTCCTGGTCTCCACAGTCTGTAAGTTTGGCTGTTTTGATTAATAAACTGTCACCCACTTCATCATGCAGCTCCCAGACTCTGGCCTGCAATTCCATTCACCTACAAATACTATAAACCGACACAGACTGATTTAAAAGGGATCTAAGACATTTCAGAAGTTTTAGCCATTAATTTTAAGACTGTTTGGATAGTGTAGTTCTTGAATAATAATGATAATTTAATCATTGATTATCATAATACTTATAGGTTCAAGAAATGTGTCTGTTGTTGTATTACACCTTACCTTCACCAGTGGGGTAATTCCTCTGAAGGACACAGATCTCACTTAGGGGAGCAGAAGCGTCCAGCAAAGAGAATGCTCATGGTGGCATTATGGCGGATGAAGAAGAGGAAGGGATGGTCTGCGATGAATCTAGTTCTCAAGCAAATAAGCACAATACAGCAAGTAGCAGCAGCAGCTTCAGTTCCCTCTTCATTCACCTCCACAAAAGCTTTGTGGGAGACTTTGGACAGAAAGAGCTCCTTGCAGCCAGACATACCTGTTCCAGGAAAGAAAAGAGAAATAAAATGAAAACCATTTTCATAAATGTATGAAAATATGATAATTAAAATTCTAAAAATTATTATTACAAAGCTGCCTCCTTGTAAATAAATTGTCACATCCAGTTTTATACATACAGAAGCAATACATTTTTTCTGCTTCCAAAATCTCCGACACAGCGATCACTGCTGTAAACTATATGTAACATATCTCTCTGTTTCCTCCATGTCTTACCAGAGAGGTCACACTTTGTCTCATCAAAGGCGTCCTTCATGCCCATGCTGCTCAGGACTTCCTTCAGGTCATACGCCTCCTCCAGCTTGAATCGAGGCAGCATCACATCCAGCTCATCGCTTTCCATCTTGTCTGGGTGAGTCCACTCCATGAATTTCTCATATGTCAGGTGTTTCTCCAGCTGGATGGATAATATATCACATAGTTCAGAGAGAATCTAGAGTTTTATCAATCTGTGAGACAGAGAGTCCTACCTTCTCCAGACCGGTTGTATCGTCTTCAATCTCTTTAGGTAAAATTATGAGCATGCTCAACTCCTTCCCTTTATAAGGCAGCTCTAGGATCTGTGCAGCAGAAGGTTTCAGACATTAAAGAAATATCCTGGCAGCTTTGCATGCTGTAAAAAACCTGTAATTCATTATATTGGTTAATAATTTTAACTCGGTCACTAAGGAGCATTATCACAGATTCTTCCTCCCAGCAGCCATCACACTTTATAACCATCACTGCTCCCAACAGTCTAAATAAGTTGATTACATCACTGCTGTTATTTCCTCATTTATTTTTTCATAGATAGTTTTTTCACTTTTTTATGCACAACAGGTCCATTTTGTACCTTTTCAAGTCACCCTACTCAGTGGCACATTTCATTTATTCTCAGTGAGCCATTTTTAATAACTAGACTTTTTCCCTCACTTGCTGCTGATCCACCTGAACTTCCCCCACTGTGGGTCAATAAAAGATCACTCTATTCATTACCTCACAGTTAACTTCAGGAACGGAAGCAAAGGGGACGAACAAAGTCTGTTTCATCATCTGTACTGGTTTTGTTTTTTTCTGTGGAGAAATACAAGAACTCAGGGATCTTGAAAGTTTGCAAGAAACAACAGAACCGATTGAAAGACAGACTAATATCCTCAATAAAGAGCATGGTTAAAAACATCACATTAAATATCAGAATAAAAGAGTAATTCTTCCTCCTTGATGACTGCTCCTCTTTATCCTGGTGTACAGTGTAATATTTGGCTTAACAGAGACTTCTTTCACTTCTAGTCATTTAGTCAGTTGTCATGTTCACTGTTACCTTGTTGAGTCTAAACTTGCCCTTAAAAGTGCAAACTTTCGGAAATGGTTCATCCCAGGTTCCTTTGAAGTAGATGGCATTAACCAGGACCATCCTGGTCATGTTGTTCACCGCGTCCTCAGCCACTATATCTTTGATTTTCCCTGATTACAACATGGACACAACATGGATCAGATGAGAACCAACACCACAGAGGCTGCAGCTCTTAACAAGATCACAATTACACACTTCTCCACCAGATGGAGCTCATGATGTTTAGATTACTGATGGTGTGTGTGTGTGTGTGTGTGTGTGTGTGTGTGTGTGTGTGTGTGTGTGTGTGTGTGTGTGTGTGTGTGTGTGTGTGTGTGTGTGTGTGTGTGTGTGTGTGTGTGTGTGTGTGTGTGTGTGTGTGTGTGTGTGTGATCCACCTTGGGTCTGCTCCTCCACCCAGCTGTTGATCTTGACCCTGGCTTCCTTACACCTGGTGCTGAAGTCCACAGACTCCAGCTCTGAGTTGTAGTGAGTCCTGGTTTGGGTCAAAAACTCCTAGAAACACAAACAGCAAATTCATCATTTAAACCTAGAAAAACGATCATCTACCATCAGTGATTGGTTCAGTTTATGTAGTGAAATAATACTGCAGCCAGCATTGCTTTATTCATTTCCTTCTATGACTCTAATGATGATCTTAAACATTCAAAGTAGTTTTATAATAAATCAAACAATCCTAAACATGCCCATGTTTGCTCAGGTTGATTAACACACCCTCACCTGCAGAAAGCTGTAGGTCTGCTCTCCATACAGCCTGTTGGCAACACTGAGAGCAAACGGAGCTCCTGGCTGGTTGAGATCTCTCAGCAGTTTGGCAAACAGACTGTGGACATCATCCTGACAATCCTGGGTTTTCAAGCACTGAGGAGAAATTTTCACAAATTTATGTATGTGTCCCTCTAAGTTCTCTGAGCAGCTGATTCATGTTCAGAGTGTAAAGATCACCTCTGATATCTGAGTGGCTGTGTTGCCTCTGGCTCCCAGCATCAGCATCGCCAGAGCTGAAGAGATGCTGAAAGGAGAGAAGAAGATGTTTGCAGTCTTGTTGTCCTCACTGAGCTTTCTGAGCAGAGCCAGGGAGAAGGTGGTGTTGGCCTTGGATAGAGAGCTGGGTGGTGCCATGGTGTCTGATGTGAAGAGAGAACAATCATTTTCAAGTCATACTATGTTATAAAAACAATTTCTTTGTTGGCATTTTCTTTATATGTTAGAAAAAAATAGCAAATCAGTAACATCATTTTAATTTTCCTTATGACTGACCAACTTTACTCACCAAAAGATACTGGTTGTCTTGAAGAGATCAGAACTGTTTTTATGGCAGGGAGGGGAAAAGAGAGGATAAAGCCAAAGTCATTTTCAGGATGTAAGACTGATTTTAAAATTCCTTAGAGAATTATGTACAAATTTTACTTATTGGATGATATTTGTCTTGAATAGATCAGGACTGTTTCAGTGGCAGAGAGATAAAGGTCGACAGCTTCCTTTAAAGGGAAAGTAGTGTGTCAAAGCTGGGCTATGATTGGTCCTTTTCAGTGAGGTAGACGTGGGAAACAGGTTCTTAGCCAAATATTCAATTTCCTTGGAATCAGTACGTCTGAACTCCTTCAACTTTATGGGTTTTTATTTTTATCAGATCATATTTATTTTTTCAGATATTTTGGGACACTTATCTAAAAGCAAAGAGTCAGGTAAATGAGGATTAAGGGGCCATCAATCAGGGTTCTAACCCCAACCTGCTGCAACAAGAATTTCTAGGCCAAGGTAATCAGAGTAACTGAAGACCCTAATTATTTATGTATGGGTAATGATTATCTTCCACAATAACACCTCAGCATATGAAACCTTCTGTTATTTGTATTCTTTGTGCTCGTCTTGCTTCCCTCTGAACTATGCATCCCCTATATGCTGCACTATGTTCTCCTCCGCAGCTACATTTTACTTTGTCACATTTTCCGTATTGATGTGCACCTCCAGTTCTTGCGCACCTTATTTTCCCTTTACACTCCTTTGCCACGTGTTCTATTCTTTGACAAACAAAACTCCTTATTGGATTCGGAACGTATTCTCTCCCTCTGAAGTTTATGTAGCCAATCTGCACGGATTCTCAAACTGCAGTATTATTGCCATGGTCCTTAACAACTCCGTCTCTTTTGTGTTTTATCCTTGTTGCATCAATAACTATTCCTCCTTTAATTTCTTGTTTGACATCATCCATTGTCATGTCAAGTGGGACTCCTGAAATTACTCCTCTTAATGTTGCAGCTGCGCCTGTGTTGTGCGAAATTCAGTTCCCCTGTGAAAATCTGTTCCCCCTGTGTCGGGGAAAACTATAGCTATTATAACAAATGGTCCAGTGCGTTTAAATAATTTTAATGGAGTTAAAAGTAATAGAATATTCTGACAGGATGTGTTTCAAAACACAGCCACTCATACCAAAAAAAGTTAAAAACAAGGCAACTGGACTTGTTTTCTGTAGTTTGAAGACGTTTCGCTTCTTATCCAGGAAGCTTTCTCAATTCAAAAAGTCTGGAGTAATGTGGAGCATCAAGCTTTATACTACTGCCCAAACAAAGGCCTTGTAATGGCTTACATAACATGCAATATCAACAGAAACAGGTCCACCCCTTAGTAATGGGCGGACGTTAAAGTCATTAAGCCAGCAGATTGGACCGAAACTGGTCCACTCCTCTGTAACGGGGAGTCGTTAGGGTTGTTATTGGCCTGTCTTAAAGGAACAATGGTTTGATCATTGGGCAAAAAGATTCTTATAAACCGACATGCCACCATCAATTATGTTTGAGAACTGTAATGAACGGCTCATCAATGCAAATCCGTGAAGCAGCGAGACCGTGAAAGGTGAACCGCGGTATAGTGAGGGTTCACTGTGTATATGAAGAGTTCATTTGCAAAAACAGATAACTCTGTTTTTAGCCAAATAAACTAAAATGTAAGTGTGTGTGTGTGTGTGTGGGGGGGGGGGTCCTTATTTTTGAGATGCCATTATTTTGTTATGTCAACTCTTACTTGATCAAATTCACCACGTAGGTTAGTTTGACTGGCATCACCTTAACGAAATAAGAGTGTTTTTTTTAAATTTTATAAAAACGGAGTTCTCTGTTTTTGCAAATATATATACATATACATATATATATACATATATATATATATATATATATATATATATATATATATATATATATATGTATATACATACATATACATATATATACACACACACGTGTATATATATGCTGTTTATTCACTAATGTCTAACAAAGCTCTGATGCAGAGTTTTGGAGAGACTAAGTCACAAAGACTTGGACGTGTAGACCTGTATCTATTTATTATTTATTTATTTATTTATTTGAATAGGGACAAAGCACATTAATGAACATCAGTATAAAAACAAATGTAAATATGCCAGATTATAGCTACAAAGCTAGTTTTCATCCGTAGTCCCTAGGCAGGCAAATACATAAGAAAAAACATATAATATACAATATAAGCATCACGAGGAAAATGTTAAAAGTTTAGTGGTCACATGATTGGTTTGTTTTCATCCATAGTTTAAGTTGAGTTCTAAAGCTGATCAGTGTATGGCTCTCCCGTACCTAATATTACAAAAATCACATTCTAATCAAAAATATAGACACTATCTTTTCATCTTACTTGTGAAAAGTTATCCCTCGAGCCCTGACGTAGATAGTCCCTCGATTTAAACAAAAATGAGCCGCACAGTGCTGAGGCATCACTAGTGTGTTCAGTTTGAATCAGCAGGATTGGGTAGCAAGTCGACCGCCCCAAGATGGCAGCCGTAATTCCTGCGCAGCAACAGTCAATGCGGGGTCTACTCTTATATTATGTCTATAGGGTAGTTCACTGCTATTGTTTTCATCCGGGTTTTTCGCGCGTGGTTGGCAAAAGGCGAACACAATGGCGGACGCAAACAGAGAAACTGACGAGTTCTCCATGTATTTTTTTTCTTTAGATAACGTATCACAAGATCGTTTTAAGAGTAAGTTGATGGTATCAGATTTCCAGATCCACACAACAAAAGCCTGAAGGGACGGAGCGAGTCTGTGAAATGCTGGCCAAGTGTTCCGTACCGCGACATATACAGCTGCCTTATAAACACGCAGGCCAGTACACACCTTCGGTAAACGACAGAAACGTACATCCAACGATTTGGAATGCCTCTCTGTGCAACCGGGAGCACAACAAGTCGTAGGCATTGCTTAGATTCCAAAAATAAACTAAGCTTAACTAAAAGTACGCTCTAAATCACCCGTTTTGTCATGTAGTAGACGAGAACAGTCCTGTTTTTTGCCTACCCGCGGGACCCGGATGTAGCGCTGACGTCACGCGTGAACTGGTCTATGCTGCTATCCACAGACATGAATACGTAGACGCCCCGTCGTCGGGTGAGAGGCGTGCCGACAGAGCGGCCATCTTAGGTCAGACCAAGCTGAGCTCAGAGAGAATATACGTCAATTCAGGAAAATGTACTTTATGTTTTCAGACACTCTGAATCCGGTGAATTCTCAACCGATTTCCAGATAAATAAACTGACTGAAAACGTCACCCTTTTAGGAGCTACATGGAAACAATTGATTGAATTAAATGATTGTCTAACTTAATAAATATTTTCGATTTTGTATTGAAAGTAAGCAAACTTCCAGAGCTACGTTCCAGGAAGCCAGACTTTTACTCCGCTTATGGGTGCGCAAATAAAAGGACGCTACGAACCACATCCTGGGGAATTACCTTCCATAAGTAAGATTTTATGATAGATAATACTCATGCTTTACAGTTACAGTTTTTCCGGAATAAACACAATATGTGCTAATGGGTACAGGGATGGAAGTAGAGAAAAGTACATTAAACACCAAAAACAAACAAAATGGTCCTAAATTACTGGATAGACATGATTTATGGGGGTGGGGGGGGGGGGGGGGGTAAAATATTATACAGTTTTTTTGGTTTTGCCATGATTTTGTAATGTATTTGATTCTAAGATGCGTTATTAGGTTTTTTGTTGATTTTTTTTTCCCCAGATCGCGGTTTGTATTATATCATTTTTAAATGCTGTTATGAGCACCTTTGATCTCACTTGTCTGTATATAGTTTTGCTCCTATGTAGATAAGTGCTGTTGTCTGTAGATCGGTGTCTGTGTATATAGCCTATATAAGAAGAAAGAGAAAGAGATTTATGTGTGTATAATTTGTGTGTATATTAGATTAATATGTAACTGCAAAATATGTAAGTACGTGTACATTTTTCCTCCAGTTTGACTTCAGTTTAAATTGCTTTGGTTCTGAATAAATATGTGTAACCTGTCTGAAAGGTCACCAGCATTGTGAACATATGATTAAAATGAGATCTGAGCTGCATCCTATTCATTTTGACAGCAGCTGTCTGATCTGTGGTCTGACCCAAGATGGCCGCCCTGTAGGCACGTCAGCCTAGCGTCCGGCAGCGTCCAATGGGGCGTCTACGTATAAAATGTCTATGCTGCTATCAGCCAGTTTCCATCCTCTTATTTCAGCAATGGAAAATCATAAATACACGCTACGTTTTGGAATACTGTGTTTGGTTGCTTACTTTTATTTGTCACGCTTAAGTGACAAAAGTTGGAAAAAGACCGATTATCTTGGCGTTTTAAATAACACAAAACAGCGTAAGAAGACCTCGTTTATTTATTTTAATTTTACAATTTGGTAAACAACAGCTGCCGATTAAACTGAATGTTACAACCTTGACATGATTATATGAGTTGTTTTTACCGAGAAGCGCCGTGAAAACGGCTCCCGACACGCTCCCGACACAGGGGGGGAACAGATTTTCACAGGGGAAGTGAATTTCGCACAACACCTGGAATGTAAGCTTTGATTCTTTCACCGACAAGACTTGTCATTATGAGAATTTGTTCTTGTTGTTTTTTTGCCAACAGCCTAAATTAATATCAAAAGTTTTCAACTCCTACCGACTTCTCACTCCGCTCCGCTCTTCCAACTACCAGCTGCTCGGCGAAAACATCGGTAGACCAATCCACCCTTCTGAGTGACACAGGCATAGACAGAATATAAGAGTAGACCCCATATTGACTGTCGCGGCGCAGGAATTACGGCCGCCATCTTGGGGCGGTCGACCTGCTACCCTAACCTGCTGATTCAAGCTGAACACACTAGTGATGCCTCAGAACTGTGCGGCTCATTTTTGTTTAAATCGACGGACTATTGACGTCAGGGCTCGAGGGATAACTTTTTACAAGTAAGATTAAAATATATTGTTTATATTAGAACGTGATTTTTATATTATTATTAGATAGAGAGATACAGGTCTACACGTCCAAGTTTTTGTGACTTAGGCTCTCCAAAATTACATCTGCTCCGTGAAGGCATCAGAGCTTTAGACATTGGTGAATAATATTTATATATATATATATATATATATATATATATATATATATATATATATATATATATATATATATATATATATATATATATATATATATATATATATATATATATTCATACATATATATAAATGCTGTGCCGATTTTCGACAGCCTTAAACTTATCCGTCATTATGAGAAAGAAATGCACATGGATGATGCAAGTCAAAGCCGGGCCTACATCCTTCTGAAAACGAATTAAAAAGTGCAGTCTCTTCTTACTAGACATGCATTTACAATGATTTCCATGATGGGCTGTGCTTATACATCATGTCATGAAAAGGATTATGGGATACCCTAAGGCTCCTTAGCGCCGGTAAAGAACATTGTTAGGTTCCTAGGCAAAATTAGCCGTGGGAGGAAGCATACAGGCTACCTCATTCCTTACTGACTGCACTATTCGGACAGCACTTATCATGGCGACTGCTGACGCACTTCCGTTTTAGATAAAGAGTCCTTACTCTATAAGGGTATTCGGATGCAGCCAAAATATTTGTGATGATGAATGTCCCCATGTTTGGAGAACGCAACAGTAAACTGTCATGTGTTTGGAGATTGTTGGAAGAATTTAATAAGAATCTTTGTCACACCCAAAATTACAAAAAAAAAATACTCACCTTTACCACAGATATGTCGGAGAAAATGTGAAGCTTTAAATGTTGACCATCCTCCTGTTCTTTGGCTTTGCCCCAACAATCCAAACTTTTGGGAAATTATTTGCCTTGTTATTATCAGAATTCTGGACTATGATATTTCTGAGTCGTGTATACTCCTTTTTGGGGTAGATATCTCTGACTTGTAGGACTATAAGGTGTGCTGCTGTTCCTACTCTCGAATAGTAATAGTGGCTTTAAAGCCAGGATGGATATTCAGGTCCCCTTTGGCAGGCTCAGTGCTCACTATCTCCATACCTAAAGTCAATAACAATGCAGAGATGATGCTTAACTCCTTTGTATTAACAGCATCATGAAGTGCCAAATAAACAGAGGAAGGTGGAACATGGCTAGTTGGGGCTGGAGCACTATTCATTTTTCTTCTGCCCTCCTGAAAAAATTAATTATTCTTTCTTTTTCCTTTTATCTTTTACAGTGTATAGCATGTAGTAAGGCACCTTTTCTGGATTTAAAAGTTTATTTTATCAGTGCACCAGCTTTTATGCAAATGTGTCTAATAAGAAGTACCCCCTGGCCTGTTGCATCTCTCAAAGTGAACATGCTGCATGCAGCAGACAGGTGGACAGACGGTCAGTGGTGCAGCTGCAGCAGCAATGCCTCCTCCCCTCACTTCTCCTCTCCCCCGCTGTGTGTTAGAGCCCTGCCGTGGTGGAGGCCCGTCTAACCTTACAGGTAACAGACAAAACCCGTGCATTTGTTTCCCTAAACCCCCAATGAAAAGGTTTAAACTTCACTTGCTTCAAATGTATCTAAGCTAGCTGAGGATACCTTCCTGCTATGTCTTGTATGGCCACTGTCACCAGTTGTCTGGAGAACATTTAAAATGTAGCACTTAAATTAGAGAAAAATAATTTAGTTTAAATGTATCACATAAATGGAGTTCTTATCACAACTTTTATTTGGCTTATTTTTTATTGCAAATACAGAAGACAAGCTAGTTCTGTCTGTCAAACATTGAATTTAAATACATTTCAGGCCAAACGAGCTGGATATTGACTATTAATAATTCCTTTAATAAAGTTCATTAAATGTGAGGCATGTAGGCTAGGTTGTATTTTCTATTTCTCTCTATGTAAAATATGACATGGACAGTGAATTTTAATACGTAAAATAGCAGACATCTTGTCATCAGATCTCAGGGCCTGTAGTTTGTCTCATTAATCTTAACTTACCAAGAATATTTTCTGTCATATAATCACACTGGCCTCATGCAGATGTACAGTGGGTACGGAAAGTATTCAGACCCCTTTAAATTTTTCACACAAACATTTGCTAAAATCAGAAAAGTTCATTTTATTTCTCATTAATGTACACTCCGCACCCCATCTTGACAGAAAAAAACAGAAATGTAGACATTTTTGCAAATTTATTAACAAAGAAAAACTGAAATATCACATGGTCATAAGTATTCAGACCCTTTGCTGTGACACTCATATTTAACTCACATGCTGTCCATTTCTTCTGATCCTCCTTGAAATGGTTTTACTCCTTCATTGGAGTCCAGCTGTGTTTAATTAAACTGATTGGACTTTATTAGGAAAGGCACACACCTGTCTATATAAGACCTTACAGCTCACAGTCAGTGCATGTCAGAGAAAATGAAAATCATAAGGTCGAAGGAACTGCCCGAAGAGCTCAGAGACAGAATTGTGGCAAGGCACAGATCTGGCCAAGGTTACAAAATAATTTCTGCAGCACTCAAGGTTCCTAAGAGCACAGTGGCCTCCATTATCCTTAAATGGAAGAAGTTTGGGACGACCAGAATTCTTCCTAGACCTGGCCGTCCAGCCAACCTGAGCAATCTCCAGAGATACAGTAGGGAGATGGGAGAAAGTTCCACAAAGTCAACTATCACTGCAGCCCTCCACCAATCAGAGCTTTATTGCAGAGTGGCCTGACGGAAGCCTCTCTTCAGTGCAAGACATATGAAAGCCTGCATTGAGTTTGCCAAAAAACACATGAAGAACTCCCAGACTATGAAAAATAAGATTCTCTGGTCTGATGAGACGAAGATTGAACTTTTTGGCATTAATTCTAAGCGGTATGTGTGGAGAAAACCAGGCACTGCTCATCACCTGCCCAATACAATCCCAACAGTGAAACATGGTGGTGGCAGCATCATGCTATGGGGGTGTTTTTCAGCTGCAGGGACAGGACGACTGGTTGCAATTGAAGGTAAGAGGAATGCGGCCAAGTACAGAGATATCCTGGAAGAAAACCTCGTCCAGAGTGCTCAGGACCTCAGACTGGGCCGAACAAGACAATGACCCTAAGCACACAGCTAAAATAACAAAGTAGTGGCCTCAGAACAACTCTGTGACCATTCTTGACTGGCCCAGCCAGAGCCAGACCTAAACCCAATTGAGCATCTCTGGAGAGACCTGAAAATGGCTGTCCACCAACATTCACCATCCAACCTGACGGAACTGGAAAGGATCTGCAAGGAAGAATGGCAAAGGATCCACAAATCTGAGTGTGAAAAACTTGTTGCATAATTCCCAAGAAGACTCGTGACTGTACTAGCTCAAAAGGGTGCTTCTACTCAATACTGAGCAAAGGGTCTGAATACTTATGACCATGTGATGTTTCAGTTTTGCTTTTTTAATGAATTAGTAAAAATTTCTACATTTCTGTTTTTTTCTGTCAAGATGGGGTGCTGAGTGTACATTAATGAGAAATAAAATGAAGTTCTTTGATTTTAGCAAATGGCTGCAATGAAACAAAGAGTGAAACATTTAAAGGGGTCTGAATATTTCATAATTCCTTTTCTCATTATAGATTTAAGCTGAATAGGCAGTCCTTACTCAGAATTCTGAAGAAGTCATGTGACCCATACCTGGTAAATTTCTCAGGGTAACCTGCTTTGTTTCCACATAAGGTTATAAGGTGCAAATTATATTTTGTGGCAAAAGTGCAGAATTATGTGATCTAGACAAATACAATGAGCTCAATTTGTAAAAAGAAGGGAAAAGGGTGATGTAAGTTTCAAATTTGACCCAAAAAGTTTATCTTAAACGCTGGTTGTGAGTCACTAATCTAACCTTTAATCAATTTATAGTAATTATGTTGCTTTATTACTCTTAAGAATTTTGTAAAAAGCACGTAAGATTTACCTTTGTTTTCAGTTGACTGTTTTTCCCCCTGGGTGGTGCAATTAAACACTTTGTTCTGTTGTTGCCAGTTTGATTGTTTGAGAAACCAACCTGTAGTGTTGAACATTATTAAAAATCTGCACCAGACAACATATGATTATTAATTTAAAATAGGAATATATACATGATGTTTAAGCGGTGCCTGTAATAAATCTCATACTACAAAAGGCAGCTGGCAGTTCCATGTGCCAGCTGCCCCCCAAAAGGTCTGCGCATGCCTCTGGCCATGAGGATGCGGACGTGTGCTTTTTCAATCATGAACGCTCAACCACTCTGAACATAACCACCGTTGGTCAGCAGCTTGATTTAGCGGGTTAACAGGTTATTACGAGCAGGAGACAGCCGCTTTCTATCAGTACTTTCTCTGGTCTCCGTCTGTATCAAACTCTGTATTGGAACGCCCTCCGCTGGGTACACAGGGAACTACACCAACGTAAACCCCCGTCCTTTTGTACATTCTTTATTTTGGATACTTGAAAGAAGGAAACTTGTTAAACTATCTACTTATCAAGAGGCTAGAAACAAATTCGAGAAACATGGCTATCCAGCATGTTCCTTTATTTTTCTTTTCTCTTTGTATGTTCATTTGTCTCCTTCTGTGAGACCTGGGTTATGCTTTCAAAAGTGCAATAAAGAAAAACTATTATGAAACAGTTCAATGTAAAACTTCTTCCTGCTGAGCATTGTGTGACACCCGGTCGTCAAAATTGAGCTTTGCCCGTACCTGTCCACGATTTCGCCTCGAGTCTGCGTGTACTCTGCACAGGCGTCCGCAGACTCAAGTCCATGAGAGTATGTGGTAGCCTTAAGATTTGGACATAAAGGGCTTAATTATACACTTAAGAAAAAGCACAATACAGGGAATTGTGATCACGGTTTGGAGGAAGACAAAGCATGTTATATACATATGCTTTGTTGTGTTTAGATTTTTATTTTTGTTCCCTTGTTAATAAACTGCTAATTACACACACAACTCTCATTTCCTTTGTTCCTTATATGAACTTAAATATATTTAACATCTAGAAACTCCAATTGCAAATGATTGTTTGAGAAACAAATAGTTTCCCAAAATCTGAGGTTTCCGCTCAGATTGCCTTTACCCTCTCTGGTCCCCCAACAATAAAAGCCTAGCTCCACCACTAAACATGTGGATCCACCAAAATGGTTAATATATAGTGTCTAAAATGTTCAACTAAACTCCACTGAGAGTTAGCTAGAAATCTATGGAGAAGCAAATATCCTAATCAATACAGTTTTTAAGATAATTGCCATACCACAGTCACAGTCCTCCCCATAGGGAGCCTTGTTGGACCAGGGTTGCAGACCACTGCCCTACAGATATCACTTTAATGGTCCAGTCTTTTTTGCTTAGTGTTTCCCAGCCCTGGTTGACTTGTAAATCTTTGGGAGATCCATACCGTTCCTAACAAAAGCATACTTTTTTTTCTTTTTTTGTAATGGGTCCTGTCTGGTAGTGTAGCATTAAGAATTGCTGTCTTAATGCCAAAGAGAGCCCAACAGATTTTACTTTCACAAGTGGGGCATGACTGCTTTCGCTATAGTGCTCCGCTTGATTTATATATGCAAATAGCTTTATTAGATTTTATTCTGGGACTATTTCATGTTCATAGGACACAAAAACAGAAAGGTAGAAGAGAAAAAAGGAAGAGAAAAAGATGAGACGAAATGCCAAAAGGGAGAAAAGGTGAAAAAATAGAGAAGTGAAGAGGAGAGAACAAGATAATATCCTCGGAGTCTGCTTCTACACCTGCAAATAGAGATATAAAAAGAACAGCAAAACAAACCGATAAAGTATCACAGGTACAAACCACTAATTCGTTGATACTGTCACTGAAAAATATGCAGTATTATTTAATACAAGATGTATAAAGTCAGAGCAAAGCTAATAATAGGGGGGTTTCTGTATAAAAGTGAATCTGTAAGCACCTGAATTCAAGCACCAGTAGGTGTTTGTGACAGTGCACTTGTTTATGTAAGGTTTATCCATAAGTACAATAAAATTGGGGCTAAGGATGTCACAAGACAGTGGGGCTGGTATATCCTCCCTGCTTCCTAGCGATGCCCCCACACCCCAAGGTCCCGCATGTGTGGCAGCGTAGCAGCAGAGGCAGGCATTCAGCGATGGGGAGGTATGACTGGGGGACAACATGCCCTCCCAGGAAGTCAGCTTCCCCGCTGGCTCCAATAGGCACCCACATTCGGCAAAAATCTACCCGGAGAGGGAGGCACCACTAGCCGCGCCATCAAAGTCCAGAGACAGGCGGTGAGGCCCGAGAGCCAACCGCAAACTGAAATTAACACTCGGACAACCCCCCCACACACACACACACACACACGCGCACACACGCACACAAACCAAGGAAGGAAACATTATGTTAAACCCATCCAAACACTGACATTGTCTCACACCAAATAGGACGATAGACACCCAGGCTGTGCTCTCTCTCTCTAAGTTGGATTTTGGGAAGGACTTTGGGTCCTTGTAACACCTGAATATAGTTTTATTTAAAGCCATTCTATAGTCTCTCTGGTTGTGTTATAGACATTGTCCTGGGACCATTCAAGGGTCGAAGCTGAAGAGTGTTTTATATCTTTTTTATAACCTTTAAAATTCTACATAACTTTATCCTTGACCAGTATTCTGAGCTTCTTTGCCTTAATAAAGCTTTGTTAATGTTCTCTTACAACCTTCTGACATCTTCCCAGAACAACTATTCATACTCCGATTAACTAAACAGAAGAGGAGTCCATTCACTAATTAGGTAACCTCTGGAGGCACTTTGTCACCCTGATGATTATCAAAGGTTATTAGAGTGTAGGGGGCTGAATATATAATATATAAATAGTGCATTTATTTGTACTGAGGAAGATGTTTGCCTAACTAAAATAAATCATCGCTCCCTGAATTTTTACCCGATTTTCACTCGGTTTGGTTTGTTACAAATGGCAAAGAAGTGGTTATAATATAGGATGCTGTCACACATAAAAGCAACGTTTTAATGCTTAAAAAAATTGTTTAAACAACGTATTACATAAATGTAGACTGTTTAACAGACATATGGCATATTAATATATAAAAATGTGGTTTCATACTGAATACTTTTATAGTTTTATGCTATTAAACAAAGAGACATGTGGTATTACATATTAATAAATGTATGAATCAATATATTGTACATTTTAATAAAGAAACAAGTTGGATTGTTAATTTAAATTTAGGCGTCCAGGAGGCATCCTACCAGATGCCCAAGCCACCTCAACTGGCTCCTCTCGATGTGGAGAAGCACATCTTCTCCACATCGAGTCCCACAGAGGGGACTCTACTCTGAGTCCCCTCCGGATGACCGAACTTCTCACCCTATCTCTAAGCTTGTATCCGCGATCTCGTTCTTTCGGTAACAACCCAAATCTCATGACCATAGACGAAGTTGGGAACGTAGATCGACCAGTAAATTGAGAGCTTCGCCTTTTGACTCAGCTCTCTCTTCAGCACAACAGACCGGTACAGCGGCCACTTCAATGCAAACGCAGCACTAATCTGCCTATTGATCTCCCATTCCAGCTTTCCTACATTTGTGAACAAAATCCCAAGATACCTAAACTCCTTCACTTGGTGCAGGACATCCTCCATGACCCGAAGAAGGCACTCTACCCTACCACAGTGAATTGGCTAAACAAATTTAATCTGAACTGTACCAGTTGTGAATATCTGAAAGTGTGTAAAGCTGTTCCGGTCACTCTTATTCATCCTATCCAAAACACTTTTAAGTATTCGTGTCACTCCAACTTTACCAAAACTGATAGTAAATGACACTGATATATTTGATAGGAAATGCAATAATGTAAATGTCTACGTTTAAATCAAAATGATTCAATGATTATAACCGTTGATTCGGATACAGCTGAAAAAGCTTTCTCCAGATACAGTAAATGACAGAGTATCCCAGAATTTTCTATCGACCATGTTGTGTATTATTTTGAAGGTCTTTATAGCCAAACAACTGATGTTGTTAATATTGTTTTCATGCTTGCTAAGTAACTAACACTTACACTGTTGTAAGTGGAGAGGCTCTGCCCCTTGTTTTGATGCTTTCTAAAATATTTTAAAATGTATTACTCCTCACTTCTTAAATCTGTGTTTGAAAAAAAAATATCTGCAAACATATCTAGACATCCCTGCGATAGACTGGCGACCTGTCCAGGGTGTACCCACTGAGCTATATAATACACTGGAGTGCTGATTTTGCCGAAAAACTGAAGTCACTGGCCGCCATCTTGCTCCTCCCTACTCTCACAGAATCCCATAGGATTTGGTTGCAACAACAAGCAGTTTTCTGGCTCAGTGAAAACGTTTCACAGGTAATTCTACAGTCAGTGGATGTACTAACACTATCAACTACTACAAAATTAGGTGCTGAAATATTTTACATGTTATTCATATTAGATATATATATATGTATATATAAGTATGTGTATATGTATATATATGTATACACATATGTAAATATATGTTTTTGTATATTGTTATTTATATATTTATAAATGTTAAACATATATATTTAAATAAATAAAATGCAAAATATTTCAGCACATGACTTTCTCAGTACTTGATATTTTTAGAACATAACATAAAACTATATGGCATTTGACATTTTAAAAGTTTTAAGCTCCCCCTGAACATGAGAAAATCCTCGTTATTCGATGCTGTAGCGCACATATTCCTTAGTTACTGGGGGGAAATAGGGAGTACCAATATGGCGGCTGGTGGCTTCAAAGCGACTCGTTCTAACAGACGGTGATTAGCACTCCAGTGTATTATATAGCTCAGTGGGTGTACCCCGCCTCTCGCCCATTAACAACTGGAGATAGGAGATAGGCATCAGCATCCCTCGCGACCCCACAAGGGATAGGCATGTTGGAAGATGGATGGATGGATATCTAGACATGTTTGATTTTAAGTACTTGCTCCATTACCTTTTATATGCCTTTATCACCATAATCCCAAATTCTTGTATTATTTTTATTTAGTTTTTTTTCTTTAACTTGTTGCACTGTTATTTGTACCTCCTGACGTGGCGATGGACTATATAAGAGTGCAACTGGACCCTAGACTTGTGGTGCAGTCTCTTTTATTGTAAATACTTGCTCCATTACTATCCTCCATACATTACCTTTTATATTATCACCATAATCCCTTGTATTATTATTTTTCTTTTGGTCATTTTCTTTAACTTGTTGCACTGCTATTTGTACCTCTACGGGATATTGTAGTATAAGATTTGCAAAAAAGATTTATACCAGCAACAAAAGTGCACTGAACGCAACTCTAAAAAGTCAGAAATCACGTGCGTAAAGCCGTCCCGCTGCGGGGCTGCAGCGCCCCCGCGTGGCCGTCCTGAAGATAACTCGCGGGCGGCGGATTGAGTTCAAACAAGCCAACGGAGCAGCAGGACGGAATGTGGCGGAGAGACAGCGATATGAGCCACGGGCATTCACCTTCACCAGCCTGATAAAGTGCATATTACATGACAGGGAAGGAGATTCCGTTTTGAACCCGAAGGTAAGCCCCCTCTGCTACTCATGCCAGCTGTCGTCTAGCCGAGCTCCCCCCGGTAGCCTGCTAGCTTAAGGTGAGCATACCGAGTAGTGATGGCTCATTATTTCTGCCTCCTCGGAGGGGCTGTGGACACAATGGACGCTGTTGGAAACTCATTACCTGTTACCTTTCGAAAAGCAGCGTCAGGAAACCACAGTAGCCTTTTGTTACAGTAAAGTAAAAACAAACGCTACGTAATTCGGCGTGAAGCTACTCAGGTAGGGCAAGTGCTGAAAGCCGCGGCGGCGGAAGGCGACACTGTTTTCTGTCGGGCGGTGTTTTTATCGGCGGCTGTGGCCGCTTTGAAAGTCAGCTCAGCTCCGCTTCCGTGTGGACGTCCTGGTGGAGGTGGCGATGTGCGCCAGGTGACTTCTTCCGTGGGAAGACGGGCCGGTTCGTGTGTCCGACATTAGAAGCGGTGTTACTGATGCTAGCGTCCCGCCGCAGAGCGCTGGCTGGCCTTCAGCTCACCCGCCGCCTCCTGTTGTCGCTGCGGATGTGGAGCTTTAATTTGCTCTCTTTGCGCCTTTGTTTTCACGCATTTCCTTCTAGACACGTTGACCCGCGTGAAAACATTTTAGATGCAGGTTCTTGAAGTGATCCTAACAGACAGGTCATAGGCTATGCTCTGATTTTTAAATTGCAAGCTTTCCTTATGGAGGTACACAAGTGATCCAAATTCTGTAAGAAAATAAGAAAAAACTGTTAAATTGTTGTAAGATGATAATGATGGAACTGGACATTAAGTTGCATTATGACTTGATTATTTATATATATAATTTTGGGTTTTTCATGCTGTCATTCTTCTGGACATCGCAGCATCCATACCCGGTCCATCGCAGTGAGCAGGGTTAGCTGTGCGTTTGTTTGGGCAATTACTTTAATTTAAATGTAATATGTTGCATTTTTATGTTTAAAAACTACCAGCCAGACTTCTCTGTAAAATCACTATTGTTCAGCTCCTATAGAACAAGTTGCCTGGTAAGGTTTTTTTTTTTGGCCATAAATCATCATGCAGTTAGGTTAAGTTTCCATCACCACATGGCTGTGGAGTTTTTTTTTTCTTTAGTGTGTTGGTAATTTTCCTTATTTACATTTTTTTTTTAATGAAAGTCCTACTTTAAAACTATTCTCGTGTTCTGTGCAGCTGCAGCAAAGCCTGAGAGAGCAGAATCAGAATCCTCCAAAATGTCAACCCGAAATGCACCTTGTGATTCCTGTGCTAAACCCGTCACACATGGGCAATATTAAGTGAAATCCCCCATAGAAACCTGAACTTTATCAGCCTGCTGGGTTTTTATCCTTATTGTGCATTTGTCGGTGGAAAAGGTACACCACTGGATGGTGTCTTCTGAAGGCTCTTCTGCGCTGGGTTTTACCCTATATTGTAAAATTCATGAATTATAAATAACATGCGGCCTAAATCAATAATTCATCTGCCTTTACAGTCTGGTGCCCTGATGCCCTAGTTAGACCATAGATTCATTGTCATCGATGTGAAGTTTTCTCTGCTGCTTAAATATAAACATGGAAACACTTTTGTTCTGTGTCCACAGGGCTCTGAAGGTCAATGTCCTCCTCTCAAGCTGAACGTCGCTCTTAGACCCCATCGTCGTACGGAAGCTGCTGAGGCCAGCCAAGGTCTGCGTTGGTGCGAGGAGCCTTGCTTCCAGCTGCAGTGGCAGGGCGGCAGCGAGCCCCAGACTCAGGGAGATGGCTTCGCCCTTCGTGCCTGTCCCCGTCCCCATGGACAGAGCCCTGCCCGGCGGCAAGCTGAGGCGGCCGCAACGGGCCGCGTCTCTCGGAAGCGTCTCCAGCGGCTCGGAGTCCTCGTCCCCCATCACCAGGTCGGCAGGGGAGGAGCGGGGACGCACCGGCGGCGCGGCGGCTTCACAGCGGCAGCCGCGCCGCACGGACAGAGCCAACCGCAGCCTGACGCCGCCGCAGAGCCCCGTGACACGGGCCGGGCTGAACGGGATGCTGGAAACCTCTGCGTGTCCTCGGTCGGCGTCGGATCCTGCCGGGAGTCGGCGAGCAGAGGAGAGGCCGATCACCCCCACGGTGCTGGGGTACGAGGTCATGGAGGAGAGAGCCAAGTTCACGGTAAAACTTTGACATTATAGAAGCTGTACCTAATAATTGCTCTGATCCAGGCCCATTAGATCGGTCCGCCGCTCCGACCGTCTCAGTCGTCGTGTCCTTGGGCAAGACGCCGGTGGCGCTGATGTATGGCAGCCTGGCCTCTGTCAATCTGCCCCAGGGCAGCTGTGGCTGATAAAATAGCTCACCACCATCAGGGTGTGAATATGAACTACTGATTATAGTGTAAAGCGATTTGGGGTCGTCAGACTAGTTCAGAATCAGATCAGAATCAGATATACTTTAATAATCCCAGAGGGAAATTACTGAAGTTAGTTAAAGCTATACAAGAACAAGCCATTTACCATTTAGTGTGCCTAAACACAACCATGAAAATATAGTTTTGTACTCCGAGATTTTAATAGAGTGCATGGAAAGAATTGGTTTTATGAATGAAGGCAATGCGCCGATCTTTCAACTTGCATGTTTTGCTGTATTTCTGCTGCTTAAAGCCAGTTTTGATGTCCTGCAGGTTTATAAGATCCTGGTCCGCAAGAGTTCAGACGAGAGCTGGGTCGTATTCAGAAGGTACACGGACTTCTCCAGACTCAACGACAAGGTGCGTTTGTTTACGCTGTGCTCTCCCGCAGCCGTCCCAAACGATAAGGCCGTTTTCTGCTCCGCTTCGGTTATCTTGCGCTAGTGTCTACAAACACTGTTATCAGCCGTTTGTTATCCGGCCGCCGTGCTTTGAGCGTGCAGAGAAAAGCGCTCAGAGCTGCACAAAGGAGCTTTCTGTTCCCGCTCAGCTAGCGGGCCTGAGCCGACACGGCGGACGGCTCGCTCATGGTTTGAGAAAAGAACGTTTGCTGCAGATTACATGGGCAGGAAATATGGAGCCCTTTGGCTGTCGTTTGGGTTGAAAAGGAGCCTGCACCTGTCTTTCTGCGCTTGGAGCCCTGCAGGAGGAAGAGGAAAGTAAAAGCTGATGCAAACGCAGTGCTGTGAAGATTAAAGATGAGGCAGGACACAGCGTACATCCTCTCTATTCTTTCATCTTTTTCAGTAGACGTCTCCAAAAATAATGCGGTATTTATACCTGCTGAAGTGTCACTGTTGGCTCAGATTATTTGCTGATGTATTTTTTGTAACTGTGACTCATTTTAATCTGTTCTCGACTGCTCAGTTATACGCACCGTTTGTTACAACGAGGGTGTTTTGCTTGGTTTACATTTCACATTTTCAGAATCCAATTTTGCTCTCAGGTTGTCATCTGGACTCTAATGTCTGAGTCTTTGGTTTCTGCATTCAAGTCAAATTACACATGAATGTATTTAATGATTGAAGATTGTATGTTTTCTACCACATATCCTAGCAGTCATGTAACACAGTTCATGATGCCGTCTGCTGCATTATCACCGTTATATCACCAGAGGATGACTGCATCATCAAGCCTGGGTAGAAAGTTTATAATTAGTAACTAGTTACTGCCAGGGATTGTTTACAGTGAGGGAGGGAGAGATTATCACAGAAGCAGCTTTTTACTGCCCTTTGCAGAAGTATTAAATTAAGGGATTCGTTGAGTTTTTGTCACATTAGAGCCATAAAGGTCAATATTGAAATGTGATTATCTCATAGAGCATTACAGCATAGTTTAATTGTAACGAGGGAGAAAAAGGATCAGTTCTTTTCACAATTTCTCTAGAAGTGAAAATCGAAACATTTGTAATAACCCCGGTTACTCTGACAACCCTAGATAAAACCAGAGCAACCAATTAGCTTCAAAGTAACCTCGTTACTAAAGTGCATCTGTTGGTAATTTAACCTCAGTATGGATGCAGCCTTGCTGTGAAGGCCTCAGAGGTTCATCAGAAAACATAGGGGATCATAAAAACCAAGGAACAGAGCAGAGCTGTGGACAATTTTCAAGATTATAAATAAAAATGATCAACTATTAGAGCTTTAAACACTGAACAAAGCTGCGATCAGTCAATCATCTGAAAGCTGAGGGCACGTGGCGCGGCTGAACACCTACCAGGACTTGACCGGTCAGGCAGAGCATGACTCAGAATTAGCTACGCTGCAAAAAAGGGAACTAAAAGTAAGTCAAATTTTCTTAAAATTAGTGTATTAGTCCTGGATTTGAGCAGGTAAATAAGATTATCTGCCAATGGAATAAGTATTTGACCCCTAAAATACGATAATTAGATATACTGTCCTTGAAATAAGAGGATGGATGAGTTGTTCCTATTTTAAGTGCAAAAATCTTATTCCACTGGCAGATCATTTAAACTTGCTACTCAAACCAAGCACAAATTCACTCATTTCAAGGAAATTGTACTCATTTTATTTCCCTTTTTACAGTGTAGGGGACTGCATGGACTGCATGGACGCATCATGCCGCGGGGGCGCTTTTCATCAGCAGGAACAGAGAAGCTGGTCAGAGGTGATGGAAGCTGGATGGAGCTAAATACAGAGAAGTCATGAAAGACATCCAGGCTGACAGCGGGCCTCAGTGTAGAGCCAGAGCTACAGGGGTTTAGATTGTCTCTTCCACTCTTACTGAGCTTTATTCAAATACTTTTGACATGTGCTTGTAAAATCTCAGCATGATATTTGTAGTATTTATGGAAGTGAAAATAAGTGACGTTTTTAAAAAGGCTTCATTCTTTTTGGTAAAGCCAGTCACATCACGCAGTCAGAGCAGCACAACCACTGCTGTGACAGGGAAACGTGTCCGTTATCAAGTAGGAAACCAGGTCCACAAAGGTTTCCAGGTAGATAACAGGTGACAGTAACTGCATTTAGTCATAATCAGTAATGCTCTTGTGGAAACCACAGTGGGCCAAATAATAAAACCACAATCCCAACCATAGTGTCAAGAATTTATTCCCCTAACTAAGAATTAAAATTCTTGTAACGAGACCTTTTTTTTTTTTTTTTTTTAATGGTTAAAACAACATGATACGAGAATGACCAGTGCCTACTTCCTTTCACAGGAAACCTGCAACATTGTTGGCTTGTAAACCTCACAGCAAGTGAGAAAGGAGAAATATGAGTCGCTGCCTAGTTTCTAAGCTCTTCCTCTGGAAAAGTCGAGCTCCCACTGAGGCAGAGGATAATAGGTTTTGTTCTCAACGACAATGGAGGGCTCGCTGAACTGAGCTGTTTTGGAAACGCCCTGCATGTCCAAAACAGCTCATTACACCTGCTGAGACACACTAATTAAACTCAGGTTTAATTTTTTTTTGTAGGTATAAACTTGATGCTTTGGTGCTAATTTCTTGCTGCATGTGTGGGTTCCTTCCAGCTAAAGGAAATGTTCCCTGGTTTCCGACTCTCGCTGCCTCCTAAGAGGTGGTTTAAGGACAACTACAACAGCGACTTCCTGGAAGACAGGCAGCTGGGCCTCCAGGCTTTTTTACAGAACTTGGTGGCACACAAAGACATCGCCAACTGGTACTTAGCACCACTTATTTCAGTAATATTTGCTTGATTATTTGTGATTAAATTCCTATTGTGATCGCTCGAGCACTTATTAGGAGACACTGCCGATTCAGCTCTTTGTCGCTTTTGTCAACGTAGCTCAGCCAAAGAGAACGTCAGCATCATTGTCTGACTAAGATACCCAGTCTTTGCTGTCATTGTTTCACTGAGCTGCTCAGAAACATTCCCGTGTGGTTGTCTTTTTGTGTTTGCTCTCCTTGACAGCCTTCCAGTGAGGGAGTTTTTGTGCCTCGATGACCCTCCTGGACCTTTTGATAGCCTTGAGGAGAGCCGGGTAAGAACGCGTAGACTTAGGTTTGTTTCTTATTCCAACCAAAGGAATAAAGGCCAACTAAGCCCTGTAACGTCCCTCGTTAGGTATCTAGTTGTAATAAATGTTTTGATGAGGGCTCCCCCTCTGTGTATACAATCAGGAAGTTACTCGCTGGAAGCAGACAGGATGGGGTAAGCTACTAATGTCTTGTGAAGAAGCCAAGATTGCAATTACATTATTCATAGATTTAGACAATGCATTTTGTGTTGATGAGCATCTTGAGTCGTATTAGCAGGGATTATTTTTGAAAGACATCACAAGAAGCTGCGTTGTTTGAGAGGAGGTTGGAAACGCCTCCAGCGAGCCACCGAATGACGTTCAGTAGGGTTGGGAATTGAAAAGATTTTCACGATTCCGATTCCCTTTTCGATTCTGTTTCCGATTCCAATTTGGGGAAAAAAGGATAACAAACAGTTTGAGGATGAGCATCAACTTTGTTTACTTAACTATCACACGACCTTACAAACTAACAAGGTCAAGATGTCCACAGCAAATGTGCAACTGGAGTAACATTTATATTTGGTTAAATAAAAAAGGAATATAAGAACAAACTTAAATACAGTAGATGAGTTGTTTAGAATACAAGAAAATGTAAGTTTGTTGTGACAGTTGCTTATTAATCTCTCTTTAGATAACCTCAGTCATCTAAATCTAACGGAGAAGGCATCCGTTTAATGAAAAAGCATTACTGTACAATTTTGGGAAATAAACTCATCTCCCCCTGATTTAAATAAACGAGCGTCACCTTTGTCTCGGTCCCTGAACTGCGGAGCAACTTCGTAGCATGTTTCGTTACATGTATTGCATTAGCTAGAATCATGTAAGCATTCCAGCTACCAGTAGTTCTAATTAAACATGTTAGCAATGAAGGGCTGGATTAACGAGAAAGGCACACTCCCTTAATAACCCCAAAGAGAGGTAGGAAATTGGTTTATTTCCAGAAATGGTATATAATTTACTAGGCACCAGCCAGTGATATAAAACTAGCTACTTACCACCAGAGCTGCCTTCCATGCTGGTCGTAACTTTAGCTTCTGTCCGGTAAGAATCAAAAACACGGCATTCGTTAAAATGTATGCCATGCTGTGTGCGCAGGTGTTTCTGCCTGTTGGATGTATTTCCTCCCGCGGATATAATTGCCATTTTGCAATGATTCCAAAGCGCCTTGTTGCCATCTTTCTCTTCTTTAAAATGAAGCCAAACTTTCGACCGCTTCCCCCGATGGGGCGCCACTTTTTTTTGTTTTGCTTTAAGCCTGGTCACGTCATGCGCAACTTACGCACACGTGCTTACTGAACGGCGTGTGCGTAACTTGCATTAAAAAAACCGTTGTGCTACCGTTGTGCTGCTCAGAGCCGCGGCACGACGGAATCGAAAAGAGAATCGTTAAGCGAGCTGCCAAACGGTGCCACGGAATTGGAAAACACGGAACGATTCCCATCCCTAACGTTCAGCCAGGCGCAGTTCAGCTCTGGGGAGAAATCTTCAAAACTTGGCTTTCATCTAACCTTCCAGAAGGACGTCGTCGTCACTTCCTGTTTACTGGCGAAGGATTAAAGGCTTCCTGTAGTATTTTGAAAAGGTCTTTTGAAATTATTGTCTGCTACGAGACAGTTTGAAGGAGCCAAGGAGGCTTTTTTTTTTATTCATGCCGTTAGAATATGGTGTTCATCTGATCATACCGTTTTCTGAGTCCAGAAAAGATGGGATCAGTAAAGATTCATCGTTAGGTCAGATGGAAACTGAGCAGAGATGTAGTTTAGGGTTCTTGTACATGAAAATACAACAATATACATTGTTACAATCTGGCAGTAAGCTGCTTACACATATGTCTTGCGTTTGTTGGGATTCAGATGAAATGTTCCAAAAGTCAACTTCAGGTGTCTTAATGACTTTAGAGTTAAACCTGTACTGAGGGAATTAGTGGATTAATAGTGTTCAGTTTGCTCTGATTTTCTTCAGGGTGGCACGTAGATGAAAAAGTTCACCTCTCCACAGCTCTAGCCCTGACCTGATCTTATTTATGGGTGCTCCATGAATATTTATGCAGGCCACATGTTTCAGGTTTTTATTTGTTAACGAACCTTTGTGTTGATCTATCATACATTAAAGCTGGCAGATGTTAAGGTTGATTGAATTTTCCTCCCTTCAGGTGTTCTGTGAGACTCTCGAGGAGAGCAACTATCGCCTCCAGAAGGAGCTGCTGGAGAAGCAGAAGGAGATCGACTCCCTAAGGAGGAAACTGGAGGACAGGGAGCAGACCATCCTGAGACTGGAGAAGCACGTCAAGTCAGTAGACAGGTGAAAATAGGGCTGGGCGATATGGCCTAAAAAATAAAATCTCTTATTTCTTTTCACAATAAATCCAGTTTACGATTTGAATAAAAAAAAACATTTTTTTCGTAAAAAAAATAAAAAAAATAGAAACTACAAGGAAGTCGTTCAAATAAACTTCGTTTTTGACAAAAAAAATATTAATAAACCAAAATGACTTCCCCTATTGGGCTTGAAGTTCAAACCTTGAAATAAGGCAAAATAAATAAAAGTTTCCACTTGAACAAAGATGAGTGTCCCCATTGTGATCAATAGTGCAATAACTTGCTTTTCACAAAGCTCACGCAGCAGCTGCCTGTGAGACAGTGCTGAGGGAATAGGGAGACCCCACGCTGCTCACAGTAGCTTAGACAGATTGCTACTTTCAAGTGAAGCTGCTAAATCAAAACCAAAAACACAGAAAGGGGTCTGAAAAGTCCCCAAATATGAGTCGCTAAGGAGGAAACGCTGGACTGTCGTCTCTAGTGTTCCTTCTTTACTGAGAGCAGAGCAGCGCCCAGTCGCCCCCAGCAGCTTCATTCACTAGCAGCTTCGCAGCGAGGCAGACTGGAGCTGGATCAATTGGTTTTTCAACAGTAAATTTGAACATTTCACGATATTTAAATTCGTTTTAAACTCTTATTAAGAATAAGTGCACAAATATACAGTAGCTATCCTATATCATATGCTTTACATTGTTTTAACAGTTTTTAATTGATTCTGAAGGTGTGGCGGCTTTTGTTTTGGTGTGGAGGTGCGCCACTATCAAATACATGTAGCGTAAATCCTCGGTAAAAAAGTTTTGATTATTTAGTTTCCCCCCCCCCCTAAATATTAAATCTTCATAAATTGCTAATTTGAATAATTCAGTTAAATCTATTTATCGCCCAGCCATATGAGCAAACATTGACTCACTGAAAGAAGTGTCAGGGCGGACACGCATACAGCCGGGACATTTGCAGTAGTTTTTTTGTCGACTGTTACTTTGTGCCTGTCCGTTGCAGTGGAGGGTGCGCGAGCCCGGGGTCTCCGTGGGGTCTGTCGGCTCAGGGAAGCGAGAGCAGCGCAGACGTCGATGTGGAGTCGTCTGCAGCAGAGGCGGATCAGGACATGCCTGACGACCCGGGGTAAAAGACACACCCAAAAAGCAAATATTTAATGGATGTATGACTGGATACTCTGCTCTAGTTTGTAGGTGTTAAGTTCCTTTAATTTTAGCTCTGCTGTGGACTCAATTCGATGCAGAATAAACGATTCAAAGCATTGTCAAATTTATGGATTGAAGCTTCACGTTGGATTTTTCCTTCTACAAACAATGCCTTGCAACACCTCATTACTAAATAAATGAGGTGGTAAGAGTTGATGGAAAGATGGAGGGAAGTTGTCAGGTCTAAGCACCTAGAACATCATATAAACAGGGAAAGAAAGGCACAAAGACAATTAGTTTGGTTTCATTCTCGAGGAGAGTAGGAAGAAGACCGCACAGTTACAATCTCCAACCCACTCTGCCGGTCTCAGCGTTCTCCTCGATTTTATTAAGTTTGGGGCGTGTCCCTAACTACATTGACTGAGGCTGTACTGAGGGGTGGGGAAACAGATAGTTTACAGCCTCAGTTGTCACATAGATACACAGCTGAGCAATCACGTCCAGTCAGCACATAATATTGTAGCTGAGTCTTCTTGTTTCAGGAAGCGAAGAAACAGTGTCTTCTGTTTCTTTGCACAGACATGAATAAGCTATCATGTGAGTAACATGATTATATCAGAAGCTTACATTACTACATCATAACAAGATAAATCGATTAATGAAGTATAAACATTAATCCCAGCAGAGGTAAATCCAGGGCGATCCTGATAGAAAACAGAGTAGAGGCTTCAGAAGGCTTAAATCTGGGGCAGGTGTTCACCTTCCAGCAGGTCAGTGGGCCTCAGCAGTCAGCCAAAGCTGCTGATTTGTGCGAATGAATACTTTTGCAAGGCACAGATGTGAAGCTGAGGGGTAAAATAAAGCCATGAATCAACTTTCAACGTGGGCTTTTCTCCTTAGTTCCCCTGCATGGCTCAGTGACCAGTACTGGGTCATTGATGGGTCCAAACAGTACCAGGCTTTCCTTGTTCCAAGCTCTACCACCTGATTCAGTGTCATAAAGAGGACCTTTTCGATTTCTAACAGACTGATGGAGTCCAGGTTTTAAAAGCGTTCCTTGCTGCAGTAGAAGTGTATACTTTTAACAATAGTAGAAATACTGCAGCCATCTAATCTGTGCTTCCTACAGCCGACAATAACGATACCAGAAACCTTAGTGAACATAAATCTGCATGTTTGGGCCGTTCTTTGACCTTAGTGATGCCTACAATGAAGGGACATGTGCATTTAAAGCAGACTTAGAGGAGGGCCAACAATCAAAGTCTGGTAGCAGCTGATTTACAGTGATGTGCTCACAACTGTCTGCTGAAGGTTCGCTATAATAGGTATAAAAAAAAATCAATGACCCCCGGGGACAAAAACATCTGAACAAAACAAAGATGCACAGCAGGACTGGAGGCAGGTATGCAGGGAGCATCACCTCCTCAGGTGGAAACCATGAAGCAAAGCTCCACGGTATCAGAAAAGGAGCAGCAGGAGGTAAATCAGAGCAAGTTTGATCCCAAAAATGAGATTAGAGGAGCATCCTGGGAATGAAGACTGAGCGCTGATAGTGCTGCCAAAGACACTTTAAATCTGCTTTAAAGGAAGATTTGCTGATCTAATTAGTAATTATTATGTTTATTGTATAATTTAAAGTTTTCCCCCTTGTGATTTAATTTTTCTTTACCTGCATATCTGACAGCAGTGCGCCCGCGGTGTGAAAGCAGAGCTCCAGCAGGTATTCTGAAAGCTAGCTTGCAGCCTGTTCTGCAGCAAACTGTGCCGTTGTTCAGGGATGGGCTCGTTTTTAACCCACGTCTGTCTCTACAAGCCTTGCATGCTAAATGTGCCGTAAACTGTGGCGTCTGTGCTGGCTGCAGAGTCTTGTCTGTGTTGCCGGGGAGAAGTCTGTTCCTCCTCGCAGATCAATTGTCTTTTTGCTCGTTTCCGAAGAGCGGTCGCATTTTAGCTACAGACAAAGACGAGAATAAATGCAAGAAGGAGTTTTCTAATAATGTTTTATCACATCAAGGGAAGAAGCTCTTCCAACTTACCTGATATTAAAATGTTGGTTTGGATTGCTTTCTCAATCGATATCTGTAGGGTCTGAAACTATTAAGGGTAACAGAAGCAAAAACATAAGTCTGTAGGGGGATCTTTCACCACACCGTATGTGTTATGTATTTAGAAACCGATGTTAAAGCGAGGATGAGTTTCTTTTTACAGCACCAGGGTGAGCTATGTCCTCCCTCATGCATCATGGCTTCCTTGATTATGATGTCAAAATACCCGCTTGGTTTCAAGGCTCTTGGGTGGCGCGGCCCTTAAAAGATGCGCTGTGCTCTTCAAACCTTTATGGACACGTTACGTCCAACTAACACGTCTGACCGCCTCACCCAGCCACGTGTATGCTCACCATGTTCTCCTCCAGTGGCTGACTCATAACCCGGGCTGTTCTACAGGGCCTTTGCAAAAGTATTCACACCCCTTCAACTTTTGTCACATTCAAACTACAAATTTATGGTTTTCTGCAATAAATGTTTTTTAAAGTATGCATTTGTACGCAGTTCCCATTTGCCCTGTAATACGTTTGGATGCATCCGGCTGCCTTTGGAAGTCCCCCACCACTGTGTGGTATTTAATCCCACTATAGATCCAGCTGTCCTGTTTTAGGCCTCACAGGTTTGTTACAGAACATTAGTGAACAAACAGCATCATGAAGCCAGCAGACAGGTCAGAGAGGAAGTCTTATAGAAGTTTAACGCAGAGTCAAGTGTTAAAAAAGATGCTCCAACTTTTAGCATCTCATGAAGCACCGTTCAGTTCATCTGAAAATGAAAATATGTTTTCACTGCACACCTAAGGCACGCCTAACAAGGAAGCAAGGCAATAATTAAACCGAAGCAGCCTAGAGGTTATCAGCAACTGTGGAGGAACTGCAGAGATGCAGAGCTCAGGTGAGAGATGGTGACAGGACAGTCCCTTGATGGACTCCTTAGGAAGGCTGAATTTTTGGCCCGTGTTCAAAACATTCTGTGGTAGAAAACTAACAGCACTTCACTCAGAAAAGAGCCTTACCTTTGAAGCATAGTGGCAGCATCACGCTTTTGTTTAGCAGGCGCAGGGAAGCTGGTCAGAGGTAGATGGATGGAGCTAAATGCAGGGCGGTCCGGGCAATAAAGCGGCTGGAGGCTGAACAGACTTGATGCTGACGCCGAGGTTGAAGAGGTTCCTAAGCCTTCAGCCAGAGCCACGCGGGAACGGTTTAGATTGAAGCAGATTTAGCTGTTTGAATGTTAATGCTCTAATCCTGCCATTCTCTATTGGAAATGGCTTTGGACTTTGAGAAGTTCAGACACATTAATCTGACTGAGCTCCAGTCTTTAGCAACAAAAGGGAAAAACGGACAAAGCTTGAAGCGCAAGTATGGTCGAGTACGGTAGGAGAGAAAGGAGGCCTTCTCTAAAGCATTGACTCTGGGGGCTGAAAACTCAACATTAAGATTTCTACTGGTAAACGATTGCAGTCAACTATAATTTAACTTTCCACTCTATAATTATGCTGCACTTTGTTAATCTATTGCATCAAATCTGAAAAACCTACGTCAGAGTTGGTGATTATAACATGACGTGTGGGAAAAGTTCAAGTGCTCTGAATACTTTTGCAAAGCACCATACATCCTCGTTCTGTATTTCTTCTGCACTCCTCTGTCATCTGTTGTGTTGTCTGACTTCTAGATTCCTTCAGTCTAATTTGACTCCCAATAAGCCCTGAAATGAACGGTGTGGTTTGTGTCCGCAGCGACAGGTGTCACCTCCAGCCGGTGCGGTCCTCCGCCTGCTGGTGCAGGCCATCGCTCGGCACCTCTCCTCCGGTCATCCAGGTCACGCAGCTGTTCCACAAGAAAAGCGAGGATTAGCGCCGAGCCCCACGCTCTCCGCCCCCCCCCCCCCCCCTCCATCGTCCACCCGTCTGACTCCACGTCACATGGCCTTTCACCACGTCTCAGCCTGGAACTGCTGTTTGACCTCAGAGAGTCAGAGTTCGGTCTGCCGGGGCATGGAGTTGGGGAGGTTTCACAGCGACACGACTTGCGGGTTATTTTATCTGGCACTTTCTAAAACCTGAGAACCTCAGCCGCAGCTCGAACCTGCTGCGTTTGTCAGGCTGTGCTTCTGATCTTCGTCCACCAGAAAGCTTGGCTGCGAACAAACCTGAAGGCTTGATGACTTTCAGATTGACAATCTTAAGCGTTATCATCTCAGACCTGTGGCCTTGTGAGAAGTCTTCTCCAAACTGGGAGACAGCGCC
Organism: Fundulus diaphanus; assembly: GCA_037039145.1. Classification (NCBI taxonomy): domain Eukaryota; kingdom Metazoa; phylum Chordata; class Actinopteri; order Cyprinodontiformes; family Fundulidae; genus Fundulus; species Fundulus diaphanus. The sequence continues at coordinate 34,684,836 of CM073137.1, forward strand.
CCCATGTGGCCATGTGAGCAGATCTTGATTAGTCACAGGACAAGCCCCAGATGGGTTGTGTTCGGGTCAATATGCAGGTACCATGTGTCAATACTCTGTACTGCCACTGACTGTTATTAGTTTTAAACGGACCTTTCTCCCACCGGCGGTCAGGTTGCACCCAGAAGCCAATCTTCCCTCTTGTTCTAAGTGCTTCTTGGTTGGAAGCCGCATCACACAGATCCAAGAAGGAGACATGAAACGCAATAGCTGATATGTAGTGAAATCATCATTTCATGTTTAAATGAGAAGAAAAAGAGACGGCATCTGATGCCTGTCCTGTTCATAGCTTAGGCTACAATCAATGTTTAATAATCTGGGAAACGGTAAAGGAACATTTCAGCCAGTTCAATAGTTTTCCTCCATACATCCATATGTTAATATGCTTTCATCCGTTGACGATTTTACATTAATATATGCACTTTAAGATATTGGTCTCTAGATTATTGTAAAATATTTACTATTTTTTGTGCTTAATGTATTTAATTTACTACGAAACATGTCAACACTAAGTCAGATGTGGTTGTTTTTCCAAGCCAGTCCAGGCGGCCGTGAGATCCAGCACGCTCACACTATAAGAGAACGACCGTTTTGAACCAAGACTTTGCTCAGAAATGCAAACGGTGGCTCGTCTTTTACATCACTAATGGTGCTAAACTCTAGAAACATCCCGTCTAGGCGGTTCCTGGCGAGCAAGTCACCCACACAAGCCATATTTTCTAATCGAAGCAACACTAGAGGCAGATGTATCGCATGGTGAGCCCTGTGTGGCTTTTGCTCTTTAATCATCGTTTACGGGTTGGGGGGTTTTGGCTGATGTCTCATGCTCGGCCTGGACCAGGTCCGGTTTTGCACTTTAGGGTTGAATGGCGAAGCTTGAAGATTGCTTGGATGTTGTTTTTACTATTTCTAAGACGGATACATGCCTTTTTGATCACTAACATCTGTTTTGGTTTCTCAGTGTAAAAGGTTAATATTTGTTGTGTTTATGATCCACGCTTTTCTGTATAGTTGCCTCTTGCTTGACTAAGTGCCTTGAAGGGTTGTTTCTTAGCTTTTCTGAATTGCTTTATAGATTTGTGCAGGACATGAACCATATCCTCTCTTCTTCGGACTCTTGTGTGTACAATCATGTTTTTGAATGGACCTTACGCCATGTTTTTTTTGTAATATTACACAAACCGAATCTTAGCTGATATACATGTCTGTAGTTTCACTTTAAAATATATAAATGTATACACAAATAACATTTGGTGCCGACAACAGGGCCCCTGGTGTGAATACTGTTGACACTGTTACACGCGCTGCTTATGAGGTAAAATAAATATTCACATGATTAAAGAGGGAGTAACGTTGAATACACACATCTTTGTTTTACGTTTCGCATCTCTGTTACCATGGCAATAAATGGTACCATTTTTTTCTTTTGTGAAATAAAATTTTGGATCTGTCTGCTGTGGAGATGTTTTTGTTTAGAGGTAGGACTTTATAAGGGGAAAAAGCTTTCTAAAAGTTGAGGGGTAAATAGTGTCTCATTTTTCGTCATGAGTACTTGGCTCTTAATTCAAGCTTTATTACCGAGCGCTGTTCACAGGATTAGCAGTTTTTGCTGTGCATTATTCATAAGGGACCCGTTTTAGTCATTTGATGTTTTAAACTTACGGCAGACGTCACGTTGGCGTTGGCCCTGGCTAGTGTCCTGTTTCAGTTCTCTTTTCCTCTGTGTCTTGTTACAACCACAACTTTCAACGTATTGTTCGGGATTTTATATGAAAGACTAAGACCGCATAGTACATAAACGTGGAGGGAAGTGATACATTTTCCCGTCATTTTGCTAATATAAATCTGGAGACCCACCCCACGCTTTGAGTAGCTGATGGAGCGCTGTTAAAGTAATCTAAAACTCTAAAGTGTGGCAAAAGTGCAAACCACTGTAGACGTGGTTGTCCACCTAAGCTAAGAGGCCAGGCAAGAGGCCCATGGTAGCTCTGGAGGAGCAGCAGAGATCCACAGCTCAGCTAAAAGAATCTGCTGATGCTCATTTGTGTACTACACAAGCGCATAGAGGTAGGAAGTCCTGCTTGGGGTTTTGCCGCAAGCCTTTTAAGGACAGAAAACGTGTGCAAGGTGCTTTCAAATGAGACTACAGTTGGGACTTGTTGACTGACCTGAAAAATGCTGTGCCGTAGCAAAGTAACACTGCCCAAAGAAACATGGCAGCATCATGCTGTGAGGTTCCTTTTTTTTAATCCCAAACCCCACCCCCCAGGCGAAACCCGCACTGGGAGACTACACGGACCAGGGCCGGACACAAGCCCACCAGAACGTCCTAAATGTTTCCCCCTATCCGAGGCCCCTGGCTTGAACTAATCTCCAGACCTGCTTTTTACTTTCTGAACCTGGATTCCCCACCTCTGAAATCAGGTAGGCTCTTGTAATTCCATGGTCCTGTTTGCATATTTAGGGTTGCCACAAAATTGGTGTAAAAACAGGTAAATCATGAAAACCTGTATAAAAACAATCCGTGTCTTGTTTTAGATAGAGGATAATAGAGCAAACACTGACGTAGGCTTATTTCACTCACTCCTGAGGGGTTTTTGACATGGCTGAGGAGTAGGTAGGTAGCATGAGTCAGTTTTAGAATAAACTGAACTAAACTTATAAATGACTATCAATTCAAACGTTGGATGTGCTTTGTAGTTCTTCAGCTTCAAGCTCACTTCAGCAATAAACTGTCTGCTGACTATCTGATCCACTGTATGAGAAGTTTAAAGCTTGTCACTATATCAGATGAAAGCTCATCGACCTTTTCCTCGACAAAAGAAGCTCCAGTTTTGTTCCTGTCGGTGTTTTCTATATCAATGCTTCTTCGGGAGTGTCCCAAGAGGTGGACGCACCCTAACCCTGTAGCAGTGACGTGCAGTCAGGGGAGGCAAGTGAGGCCAGGCCTCACCTGTCATCATTGAAAGAAAGAAAATATATAATGATGATAACATAATATAAATAGTGATTCATTCAGTAATTTGTAATAAAGAGTTAAATTGTCATCTAATTTAATCAATTTTGATCATATTTTCTTCAAAATCGCAGAATCTTCACTATTTTCCATGTAAATCCTTGGTGGCGCTTGATAGCGAAGCCGGCCTCCGCTGGGATTGCGTGATCCCAAAATTGTAAAGTCACAGCAAGTTATGGATGTTTTATTAGCGAGTTATGCTGAACAAGTAAAGCCCTAAAAAGACTCTAAACATACAGCTGGAACAGGACTGATCAAGGAAGGCTTTCCTCCCTGGCAGTGATCTCCACTGAGACTAAGAGAGTTTTAAAACTGAAGAAGATAAAGAGGACTTTTACCGGAAAATGATGATATTTTTGTGCAGAGTGAGCGCCACATGGACTTAATTTATTAGTAGAGGTAAGACAGCGCTAATTAGTCATATTTGTTTTTGTAATGTAATGTGCGTAATGTGGGTTATAGTCTTTGAAGTGGTTACAAATGCAGAAATCCGTCATAACTCATAAACTGTTACCAATCAAATGACAAATAATTTATTTTTGTTTTTCTCATCAAAAAATCAATATTCTTTCCATGTCTCTTGGTGAATTTATTTGGTACAATCAGTCTCCTTTAGCACTTTGCAATGAGTCTCTACTCTGTAGAGTGTATATAATTGTAAATCTGACTCTGATGACGTCAGTGCCTCACCAGCTATGAACCCTACCGCACGTCACTGCCCTGTAGATATGGTCAGGGGAATTATATCTGGTGTCTATTCTTACAAACCATAATCGTATCCATGCTCCTTTAAATACTTTTCGTCAATTACAGAACCTCACGTGGCAAATTGGATAAGCTGACTATAGGAGCCGTCATCTATAGACCTCTGTTGATGTTTTCTGTCTGTTACTGATGGAGGAAACTGATCTAAGGTTTGTGCTGCCGTTAGGAGGGTTGCTTCTCCTGACTTGCGAGTTGCTACTTATAAAGTAGTTAAAGTCATTTGACAGCCCATACCGAAATAGAAGCATCACTCAGAGTACAAATCATACAACCCTACTAGAGGTGCATTGAAAGTGGCATAACATGTTGAAAATTGATTACTTTGGGTCGTAAGCTGTCATAAGGTTGCTGTTATGTCCCAGCTCTTTTTAGGGACTGTCAGTAGTGCACACCTCTGTCTACGCCTGTTGTGCCAAGAAAAATTCAGGGTTGCAGCATTTATGAGAAGGAAAGGGTTTAACACTGTTATACTACCATTGATTTCTTTCTCTTTTTGTGGTTTATTACCTTTGCTTTTAACCCTGTTTAACTGCTAATTTTTGTTTTTATTTATGACCTTGTTTAGGTCAGGGTTTTTTCCCCCTGTTCCGACCCAGGATGGGAGCTACCTGATGACCGCAGCTGTGCGGTAGGATTTAATTGAACCGGGCTATTTCATTTTCCCGGACCTATTGCCGTGGATCATAGACTAAAAAAAACTGATCATTTATTGATGGACCATTAATCATCCTGAAAACAAAAGGACAGACTTAAATAAGAGAAAAAAACTCTTGGGTGTTATTAGGGTTCTTTTTTGTTGTTTTCCTGTTGTGTTTGTTTATATTCATAGGAAAATATTAATACTATTATTGAATACCTCCCTAAATGTATGTAAAAAATATAACATTGATTTTAAATAATTTCTTAATTTCTTATCTGTTTGATGTATTTTGTCATGCAGGACGGTGTTTTTATGTCCCAAAAACTGTGAATAAATGTTTTTCAACATCAACAATCACTGTGACCAGTTCCTTTGCATAATGCACTTAAATAAATGTTTAACTGAGTAAAAGTATTGGTGAAATTGCAAATACTTTTCTTAAACTCTGAGGTTATTCTTAATATGTTTTGTAAAAGGGAAATTCGTTTAGTATAAAAATCAACAGCAAGTCCACTTTTATTAGTTCTATTTAATCTTGCAATGAGTTTACATGTGTGGCCCCCTTGAGATCAGATTAAGCTGAATGCGGCCCCTAGACCAAAATGAGTTTGACACCCCTGACCTAGACTGTTTTTAGACTAGAAAGTATTATTTGTTTGAACCAGACAAAATATGTAGATCTAAACCATAACTACAGATAGACATATCAGGGATTCATGTCTATGAGATCTTTGAATACGTTGCAGTTCAAATCAGGCCTATTGCTCTCTGAAGGCATCAAATGAAAATTCCAGCGGCTGTATTTCCGCCAAACACTCCCAGAAAACATTCAGAGTGGCCCTCTTGCGTTAAACACACTCAAACTAAATATTGGCGGAGCTAATTTGCAGACAGAGCAGGGTGCTTCGTGTTTCTTTAAACAGTCACAGGTTTGGCTTTGTGCGTATTTCATGTGCCCTTAATTTTTCATAGCGCTCACTTTGATGGATGAGACCATGGATTAGTCTAAACATAGCCTTATGTGGTTGATACTTCACAGGATACCTGCAAATGTACCTTTCATGAGTCTATCTGCACTTTTTTTCTAAAGACTTTATTTTGTCATAATAAAAGTTACATCTTACATTTACATAAAATAAAATAAAAACTGGTTAATGCATTGTGTTGTACTAGTATAAAACCAGGAAACAGCCTGTCTGGTGTGGTGATCAGTAACAGAGCCAATGCCATGGCTCCTTTTCTGTGCACTCAGTTGTATCGAATAAGTTAGAATATGCGTTCTGATGAGGCTCTTTTCTCACGTTAAAAGGACCCTATGAGAAAAACTATTACGCAGGTATTAAACATGCTTTTCATTAAGCCCACATTTCTTTATTAAATTTGTTTTTTAATTGTGTAGTATAAAATATGTCTTAATTTTCTTATCTCAAATGTAGAGTTTTCAATAGCAGGTAAATCATCCCGAGTAACAGAAATAAAACCTTGAAAGCATCAGTCTGCAATTAATCTATATAATGTGTTTCACTTCTTGAAACATCTTGAGTTCTTGAAATAAATTAACTTGTAAATAATATTGTAATTTATTGATTTATATGAATGTGCGTTTTACTTTAAATGGCCATTTTAAATTGCCCTTCGATGTATGGCCATTTGCTGCCCTGTGTTGTACTAGCGACACTGAGGGAGGATTTAAAGAAAAGATACAGAAAACAAGTACAAACTACATAGAAACAAGGCAGATAACAGACCAAGTGCTGGAAAGTACAGGGATAGATCTAAACACAAATCCCAAGAATGCCATGCAATAAAGGGCAAGAACCCCAAAAATTTAAATCCATTTAACAATAAGACCGAAGTTCAGCAAATAATGACTCAAACCTCCTCACAGTCCAGAATACTGGCCTCTCAAGTTGCTCTTCAATGTGTGTGAGTATGTTGCCTAGTGATGGATTGGCGACCTCTCCAGGATGTTAACCCCCCACCCCTCACCCTTTGACAGCTGGAGTTAGGCTTTGTCCACCACTCAATGTTGCAAGAAACATACGGATGTAGAAGATTAATGTTTATTCAGGACAGCCTTCAACTAAAACCTGAGTAAACAACAGTCCCACAGCTTTCTTGTTTCCTCGGCCCGACTCAAGCCACCTCTTTAAAATGAAATTGGATTCACAACAGCATCTGCGTTTTGTAGTCTGTGACTCATCTCAGAAGGATAAGATTGAAGTTTGTTGACTCACAATTCAGTGCAGAATCCCTCCATCCATTGTCTTTACTCGCTTAGCTGTGTAAGGAAACAGAGGGGGTGGTGCCCATCTCCAGTGGTGATTGGGTGAGAGACGGGGTACCCCGGACCGGTCGCCAGTCCAGCACACTGGTGCAGAATCTTCAATAGATAATATTGGTAATATTGAAGGAGAGAGATGCCTAATCATTGTTAATAACACAGTGTAATGATGTTTCAGTAACTACAAGTAGTGATTCTAAAACTTTGAATGTGTATTATTACGGAATTGTCAATTTTATAACATTATTAGAAGCAAACCTCTATTTTCAACATGTCTATTGGATGTGGAATTTGTGTGAAAAGACAGAAAATGTTTAAATTTAGCAAGAAATATCACATCCTTTCGATCCCAATTTCAGCCAATAAAATGATCGATTGGAGGAGGTGGAATAGGACTATTTGAACAGAAACCGACTGGAGGGTGAACAAAATTATATAGCATGAGACACTTTAGTGGCAAATCAGCAGTAAAAAAATGACTAATCTGATTTGTTCACAAAAAAATAACACAAACTCTAAGCAGGTGGGATGTGGCTTTTGAAGCAAGCTTCAGTGATGATAGCAGTTTAATCGTTGAAAAAGATCTTTCAAAAGGTTTGCTTTTTGCATCTTCTTTTCTGGCCTTTTAATGAAAAAGAGTAAAGGAAATTGACATTAGCGTCAGAAATAATAAACTCTGGAAAAACTAAGATCCTTTTTTAACATAAACTCTTATCCTTCCTCAAGAAATCGCAACAAATTTCTGACAAAGTTTTTTTTCCAAGTGAAATAAATCTTGAAATGGGAAAATTTATGTATTTGGAAGAAGGGACAGGTTTTGTCTAACAGTTCCTCTTTCTTTAGCTTAACAAATGCATTTAGAGTTTTTAATCACTCATCAAACTTTCTTATAAGAACATTGCACTCTTGTATGAGAAGTGGAAAAAAAGACGTGCTGAGTTAGCCTGAATATGGGGGAACAAAATCTGCTCTGGTCAGATGACGTCTGTAGCAGAAACCTAAAACACGCCATCCTCATTGTGAAATGGGGAGGTGGCAGCATCATCCTATGGGGTTTCTTTTCATTAGTAGGGACAGAATAACAGGTCAGAAATGATGATGGAATATCATTTCTGCATGTTGAATCATCTTGTTACTGAAAAGTGCTATATAAATAAAGCACTTTATTTATAAAGTGATTTATTATTATGCAAATAAATAGATTGATGAATAAAGTTGCCTGGCCTTGGAAGGAGTTAAATGTAGGGCAATCGTACTGGAGAATCTGTTAGATGTTACAAAAGGCTTGAAACTTGGACAAAGGTTCACCTTCCAGTATGGTGCCCTTACAGCATGCTATTCATACATCAGACTCCTTAGGATGTTTGTACCTTTAGAGGGAATGAGTTATTGTCCCAGATTACTGATATGATTCCACTTTTATTTTGTAACTCAAGAAAACCCTGCCTTTTCCAGACTTATAAGCTGCATATGCAATGGCGTATTGTACCAGGTCATGTGCTGTCATGATCTGAGTTTACCATTTGTTCCCTCAGCTTTTACAGGGATGGTGATAGAAGCTTTCGGTGCAATGAATGTTGGCTCTAAAAAAAAATAGGAGGCAATGTTCTGTCTCCATCTCTCCAATAAACATCGTTGTTTGAAGTAAACATCCGAGGAGCCAGTAACTCAGGACTGAATGAGAAATCTCCTTGTTATGTTCTCCTATTTCCTGGGAGTGAAACAATAGACCAAACTCAGTTTAATTATGCAAAAATAAATAGATTGATGAATAGCATCACATGCAGCTGGAGTACCTTGATTGATTGTTTTGGTAACCCTTCTGGAAAGGCAATGAAGTGAAATAAAAACAATATTTTAATAGAACAAGTTTACCCATGCATGAACAGTCTGATAAATTATAATTGTGTTTTTATATCTTCTGTTGTGACCAATGGTTATTTATTAGTTGTAGATATAAAATATGAGGATCTCATTAATCAGGCAATAATCAGTATGGTTTTTCAGTGGGTGTGATACTACTGCCATCTACTGTCACTGCAGTTATATTGGTTTTCTTCCTACATCAGAGCTTCCCCACTAAACATTCTGTCTCAGAATATAAAATGCACCAAATCAGTGCTGAAAGAGGGGAATATGTTCATTTGAATACACTTCCTGCTCATTGCTGAGGGCAATTGGCTTCGCTGTCGCAGCGTTCAAACTGATTTAACTCATTCTTTCACCAGATGGCGCTGCTGGCTTTACAGAGAGGATGGACAAGATGCAGCTTGATGTGTAAAAGGGATTTCGTCTGGAGGATTTCAGTTTTTCGTACTGTACACATGCGGTTCATCATCATCAGTTCACATTATTCTATGGATGTGTTATTGCTGTTTAAATACTGCTACACTTGGTTTGTTCGGTCACAAAAAAAAGGGATCAGAGTAAAACTGACAATTTGAAAAGATTAGTAGGTTAACAATTTTGCTTATTAGTACCAGGAGAACTCTGAATAGTTTTCAGGAACTTCCTGGGTCCATTCATTTAACTTGCTGGTCACATTTCTGAAACTGATTATTTCTCAGGATATTTCTTGTGATTAAGTTACTTTCTTGGGAGTTGTCCCTCATCATAATGAGATATATCCTGGAACGTAATGGTTAATTTCTTGATGTTGCACAGAACCTAACAGTTTTTCTCCTGTAATTTTCTTGGAACCCATTGGCTACTTTTGTAGAACCTTTTGTCACCTCCCTGCCGGAGCAAGCTCCCCGTGTGACCTTAATGTAGGATTAAACTGGCTCACTTCAACTTTCACAAGACAGCGCTGCAGATGTAGCTGCTGAGGTCAGATGAGGCCTTGACATCATTATAATCTCCAGTTCAAGACCCACATATATCGAACACACTCACTGAACGCACTCTTTAGGGAAAGAAATCATTGAAGTTCTATCACTAAGCAGATTTTTACACCCATCTTTGGTTATAAACAAGAATCGTGTGCTGATAAAATACAAGTAGAGGCATTTTGTCTGTAACAGATTTGACAAATGATCAAAGAACAAAACAACACATGCAGAAACCCATTTCTCTGAGCTGCTCTTCATAACGGGAAAGATGAGAGAACATGCCATGTTGATCATCAAAAGTCAGCAAAGGGCAACAAGAAAATCACTAACCGCCTAAAGGTATTCCTGATCACAATAATAGTTTATTACACTTACAAAAAATTAAACCGTGAGAAACCGATGACCGAACGAGTGCCGTTGTTCATCCAGCCACCACGCCGGACATCATGGAGGGATGGTAAGGGAGGAAAATTAATAAATCTTCATAGTTCCCTGTAAGAAAGCTGCAGCAACATTTTTCATTACAAAATTAATTTATTTCAAAGCTTTTTGCAGACCAATATAGACCTTTACAGAAACTACTGTTGTGTTCCTGAGCATTCCATTAAACAATGATATGAAAATGTTTAATTCAAGTGCACAGGTTTTCTGCCAAAGTTATATCAGGAGTAAATCTCACAGAAATCTGGCAGATGTCCTGTGACCTGTGATGTTGTTGTTTTTTACCAGTGGTAGCAAATAAGAAGAGCAATGCATTCTCTAACATTTGCCATGCAAGACAATGTTTTTTGCAAGGATTGTTTGCTATTTCTATTGGAAACGTCCATTCTTTACAGAAAAGGAGATCATTTTTAACAAATGTAGCTGTCATGTACAGGAATATGTGTGAATGGATTATGCGCATAAAAAGGTGAAAGCTATATTTGGCTTTTTAGGGCTTGCAAAAGTATGAACAATTGTTTTCCTAAATGAGCATTCAAGAAGAATCCTGTATTTATGAAATAATAATTACTAATTTCTTTACTTATTTATTTAGCTGTTGATTTTTTTTTCTGCTTTTGGTGTTTTTTTTTCCACCCTCTGTAAACGATAGTGCTGACACAGACCAAAGTTTTGTTATGTCACCGCAGAAAAAAAAAAAAAAAAAAAAATTGCATTTATATCTGCAGATTTGATTGCTCTGCCATTATTCTTGGCTGCCGAGATGACAGAGTATATTATGCTGTCATGGAGCAAGAACTCGAAATAAGAGGTGATGAATTACACAGCTGTTATTATGAACAGACACTCACTCTGGCTATATTTGGTAATATTTCACAAACTGAATGGTATGGACAAAGCGCGTGTTTGGGTGGCAATGTGAATATCAGATTGCCAGTAATTCTCAGTTTCATTTATTCAGTTTGCTCGATTTCAAACATTATCAAATACTCGGTTGTCATTTACTCAGGAGGACGGAAAAACAAAAGGATATTTCAGCTGTGTTTCTCTAAATTGCATTGTTACATTTTAAAGGATAAATAACATTTATGCATTTATTATACAACTAGAGTCATACATCCTCTGTGACTCCAGATTGAAGTTAAGCCCAGACATGTGCAACTGATACAAGATTGAATTAGTTTCTGATGCATTTAGTTTTTTGTCCATTTTAGTCTGGACTCTGGTGTAAGACTCAGACACCAAACAGACTGTTAAATTAAACAATAATCTTATGAACCAAAGTTGAGGGGAGACAACTGTGAGAAGAATCACTACTATTGACTGAGTGGAGGGTGATTCTGATGGATGTCAGTGGTTCCTAAAGTAGCTGATCACTGTTGATATCTAGATTGGTATGAAGTTGGAGGGCAAATAAGGAGGTAGGTGGATGATTGCTCAGATGGAGGACTAATGGAGAACCCTTGAGTGGGTTTGAAGAGTCCCAGTTTAGTTCTGGTGGTGTGGAAGTATAAATAGCTTTGTGTTCACCTAGGACTCAGACTGGACTCGGGACACAACAGTGAAGCTGTCAGCAAGTGGGAACAGAGAGTATTTCTGGAGGAAACTTACAGTGGATCTCAAATACCTGTGTAAATGTAATATTTTTGGGATCTAACATATAAATATAGGCCATAATAACTAATTTCAAAACTTTTTCCAAGATTAATGGAATTTTTATACAGCAAAATCCAATTGAGAAAACAAATCTGTCAGAATACATCACAATAGTCTTGGGGGAAAAAAAGATTTTTTATTCAGTTCTAACTAACGGCAGGGAAAAACTGGAAGTGAACAAGAGATGTCCTCACAATCTGAGAGATCTGGACAACTTCAAAATAAGAATGGTCACTCTTATGTTGTTTTGAATGGATTGTCTCAGAATCATGCTGACAAATAAGCTCGCTGCTCGTCTTCATGTTACTAGCAGAAACATAAAAATTGTGGGCCAGATCTGACTCAAAACTGCCAGGATGTTGTAAAGCCCTTATGTTAATGATGTGTTTTTTTTTTTGCTTACATATAATGAAATCGCGACATTTAAGATTAGAATATTACATCAAATTAATAAAAAAAGTAATACAGAAATGTGGGTTGAATGAGAACCATGTTTAATACTTGCTTAAAGTATTAAACATAGCTGAATAAACTAATGGCTGAGAATGGTATACTCAGCCATTATTTTTCAAAACAAAAGAGTCTCATTGGAACCCATATTTTAATTTATTGACTATCACTGTATTATTTATTTATTTAATAGACTCTAGCTCCACGTAGACATAACACCAACACAATATACCACAACAAAAACTCATGAAAGACTTGCATACCCTTGTTTTCACAAAGACGAGCTGTGTTGCAGTGGAGTGGCTGAAGGATGTGACAACAATACAATAAGACTGTTCTGGGAGCTGTCCAGACGCACATGAACTCATACATCAAGTTTCTCATGAGTGCCTGAAATGTCCTGACATGTGCATTAGAGAACATCTCACTTTATATATATATATATATATATATATATATATATATATATATATATATATATAGAGAGAGAGAGAGAGAGAGAGAGAGAGAGAGAGAGAGAGAGAGAGAGAGAGAGAGAGAGAGAGAGAGAGAGAGAGATGTTCAACTTTTCAGCATCATTTAGAGACTCCAAGTACACAGCAGAACGTATTTAAGGGCTAAAAAAGTGAATTCTGCATAATGTACCCCTTTAAAAAGAACTCTTAAAGAACTTTGCGAGGGAAACATCACAGTTCTACCTAACAGGAACATCAGGCTTTTGGATTGTCTTGTAGTGGAAAACATAGGAGGAATTATTCTATTTGGCTTTGAAAACGGTTCATTAAGGGCACAAAACTTTAGATATTATATGTTCATTAGGTTGTTTTCACTGACAAGTGGATGTTGCTCTCAAAACAGCAACACAGTGGCCCTCAGGCACATCAAAAGGGAGATCCATTTCTATTGGACGGGCCGATCAAAGTCTATAATAGATTCTCCAGCAGGATCCCAGACTCCCCAAGGAAGCCCTGACCGGACCATTATCAAAGCCATGGAGCGTAGATTTAAACCCATTATGATCTCTGTTAGAGGTACCAATAAATGTCAGCGTTAGTCTTTCCACCAGGAGAGAAAGTCATTACCTGTCCTTCCTGCAGCTACATCTTCCTCTGGGACAAGTCAGCAGCAGTGGTGATGCAGACAAATATGTCACAAAACAGATTTTGATCCTTTACTTTCCCTTTTTGATGTGTAAATCTTTATAATGTGCGTAGGTATGACAGACTGTTTACCTCAGAGTAAAGCAGCTGAGTAACAGTATCTGTATTTTAGGTGTGATTTATGTAAAAGGAAGGTTTAGGGTTATCAATATATTTTTTTTTAATTGGCCCCGTGCTCCTGCATTTTATGGATAAATGTTAACTCTTTAACAGAACATTTCAGTCAGAAACCCACGAGGACAGGCAGCCTCTGAGCTGCTCAGAGCACTCATGAAATCAAGACAGCATTTTCTGAAAACGTACAGCTGTGAGCTTTCAGAAATGAAGCACAACAAGAGGTGTAGTGCGGCATCGACTAGGTGTAGTTAGCACTATGGGCAAAATCTATGCCCCAAGTCTCTCCATATAGTCTTTTGAAAACAATAATGGCAGACAAAAAAAGTCAAGCAATCCTGTTATGGGCTGAGCAAATGCTTCAAATGTATTCTAGCTTTATTATGCTTGTCATCTGGAATTTCCTTTCTCTTGTAAATCCTGCTATTGGCATTTCTGCTTTTCTCATGTGCTAAATCTGGTATTAGGAGTCACTGATTAATCTCAACTCCGTTTTACACTGAGTGATTTTGTCAGCCAAGCTGCATTTTGTAAAGCTGTTTTCTTTATTATTTTTATAATCACATATTTTTTTTCTGGCTCATGGCTTGCAAAACTGTGTTTGAAGACATTACTCAGATGATCAAATCTGGTAAAGACATAAACTTGGTAAAAATGGCTGAAAGTATATTCTTCGTGATGGGTGATCTGTTTTTTGTGAGACCATCACCGTATGGCACAGCACCAGGATTGTATAAAGATGCAGTTTGGTATCTCATACTTGCATATTTATCATAATTATGCTTTTCTGTGTGGTGGTTTGCTACCTTATAAAAAACATTTTTCAGACTTCGGTAATGTGTGAAACATGATTCTCAACTGTACTATCAAATCTTCAGGAATTGTTAGTATACTACTTTTTTAATCAAAAGATGAGACAGTAGAGCAGAGGACAGCAGAATTACCATCTATCTAAAAATAAAAAAATAATGTAAACAGTTTACACCAAACTGAATTTGGTTTACTTGAACAGCCAATCGGAAAATATATCTCCTGTGTATATAAGGAACAGTAATCATTAAGGGGTAATCTATTAAAATCTTCTCACTATGAATTTCAGCATAAAACCTGTACAGTACGACACGTATCGCTACAGCATGGAGGCAGTGCTCTGATTAACAAAATACAGCTTAACGTGCCTGAAACTTCAATCCATCCCAAAAGAAAAAGTCACAGGTAGTACTTGCAATTATCCACCACAGTAAAAGGTGCTGTATCTCTACAAACAAGACAACAGATGTCGCAAAAGAGCAACTGGCAAACATCAGGCTGCGGTCGGCGGGGGAAACAAACTGCAGCCGCCTGCCGAGGGCATGGCCGGTGTTGTTACACCATTTTCCGCCACCTGTCAGATATGGTGCCCCTCAAGTGCACAGACTTGAACCTCAAAAGGAAAGTAATACACAAAGGCTTGTCCGGGTCGACAGTGGCCAGGCCCGTCCCGGCCCACTCAGCGATTGCAGAGGTTTGGGTCACTCTTAATAAAAGTATAATAATAATCATGGCGTTCATGTGGCTCCCTTAAGCATCTGCCTGTCTGAAAATCCCACAGATTGCAGTTGCGAGAGGGAATAGACAGACACACACTGTTGACAGCGACTTTTCAGACCCCTGCTCCACCAGTTTATTCATTTTCAAACAATGCAACTACTCGTCTGTTTTCTGTTATTGGCGACTTCACTCAGAAACACCATTCGTTCTCCAGGTACTTGAGGGAGCCGTGATTCCCTTTGCACTTCTGTGATAAGTCTCAGAGACAGCTGCTACTGCTTCGTCCTGGCTGCAAACCCTGCATGTGAAGCTTCATACCACCCTGCAGACAGAGCAAAGAGACCACAACGCCCGCTACCTTTGCAAAAATGTCTCAGATGCAGTGCAGAGAGATAACCAGCAAGTTGTGTGCTGGACCCCTTAGACAGTATGTAAAATGGAGCGAGAAAGTAAAAAGAAAAGAAAGAAAGGGGAGCAGAGAGGAAGAGGCTGAAGTAGAAACAAGCACTGGCCATCGATGCAGCAAAGTGCACTAAAGTTTTAAAGTATTGACATTTTTGAAATATGGTTAACAAAGAGCCAATGGAAAAGAAATGTAATGCTACAATGTCCTTGAATTCAGATGTACCTTGCATAAACTCAGATTCTAAAAATATTGAAATCATTGTTATATTATTGTATTTTACTTTGTTTAACCTGGTAAAATCTCATTGAGTTTAAGAAAATCTTCGTTGTTGTGTGGATATAGTCAATGCATTAAATAGTCAATTAGTAAATTTAAAAACCATGGGGGTCTGAATTATTATTCTTACAATTTTTTACAAGAAAGCGGTGTCATTTCATTGAGTAGCAGTAGTGTTGCAATAGCTCCTACTGGCATGGGGGTGGAGGTGGCGAACAGCAGCAATAAGGAGTCAGAGCAGAAACCTTCAGGTACCTAAGAGGACAAAACACCCCTGCAGTTTCTAAGATTATGCTGGTGGTGGCGTGGCCAGCGATGGTATGAAATTCCTGGCCTGAATTATATTCAGGGAGAGAATGTTATGTTGTTTGATGTATTTTATCAGGCTAATTTGTTGTCATATCATGTATCCTTCTTTCAATTTGTTTTAGATTATATGTTTATGAAACAAAGTTTGTGTTTCATTAATGTCTTATTGAAATCTGATATGAGATGAACATCGTCCTTATCCAAGCTCAGTGTCTCCTGAGAATGTTTTATCTCTCTACCGCTTTTCTCTCAGGAGCCAGGGTTAGTGAAACAGCGCCCTCTAGAGAATCTGACAGGTCGCGGAAAACAGCAGAACGGTGCAGCGCAGCGGTGAGCGGAGCTTTGCCGGTCCGGAGCCGCCGGAGCGCATTTAAAACCTGACCTGACCACACAGATGAGAGTATGAGGTACAAATTCCCACCTGAAAACCAGCCTGATACTAATTTTAGTGTTAAATAAATTCAAATTTAAAAACAAAACAAACAAAAAAATCGTACATCGACATTCTCGCTTTGACCTGACATGCCTTCGCAATGCATTCTGGGAAATGCTGTTCCCAGTGCGCATGGGGAATAATTCCATAGACAGTAGCTGTCTATGGAGTAGTAGCTAGTTCTATGGAGTGCTTTTACGTCAGTCCGTTCTCATCGAAGTGGGCGGGGCCATGCAACGCGGGGCTTTGACGTGTCACAACTGCGTCACAGCTGTTGCTGTTGCTGTGACGCACCACCTATATTCTGGAACCTTGATATTCCAGAAGTATATTTTCACACTAGTACAGACCAGAACACAGATTGAGAAACAGATTTCTTACAGATATCTTTTAAACAGGAGAACTGAGCAGTTTCTACTAATCTAGACGATTCAAAAAGTAGCATCCCCAAGAGCCCAGAAACTTTTACAACAGAAAGTGTATTACTTGTTTTTTCTGGAGCAAGACTGAAAGATTATAACAAGGTCCAGCAAAAGATCAGCTGTAGGGCCTCACTTTAAAAGCAACTGAAGACCAGTTTTGTGTCAGAGGAAAACAACGTAGGACCGACCATGTTCCAAACTACTTCTGAAAAACCACCGGTTTCTGGCAGCCTGAAGCAGGAACAGAAGTCAAGTGTGGACATGATTCAGGAGCCCCAAGAGTCCAGTGCTTCTCGTCCATGTGAAGCGTCAACAGCGTTGGGAAGCCAGGAGAGACTCAGGTTGTTCGTCACTGTTTCGATCGTCGAAGTGCTGGATAAGTGTAACTGTATTGAAAGTCAAACAGATCAGGAATTCATCTCTTACATCAAAATGATGGCCATGGAGGCTGAAGACAAACTTGCTATCTATGAGGAGTTCGTGCCTCATTTAAAATATAGTAGAAAGGTGTGCAAGGCGGTGATCAAAGATCTGAAGAAAAAATTTGGAAAGAGAGTTTTGATCGCGCACATGATGTTACTGAAGGACCCGGCTCTTACCGCAGCCTTAGTCCAGTCTGTGGTCACTCAGGTCAAAGTGGTTCTTGATAAAATTGAAAGGAACGAGTATTTCTGGGCTAAATGGAAGTATCCGCTCATAGTTGCCCTTATTACTTTTTCTGTTTTCATGTCCATTGTTGCACTGATGCTCATGATATAGAACGAAGAGAAACAACACTTCTGCACACTGTTACACATCAAAACTGTGGTCTGCGCTTTTAAAACTTGTAAGGACCAAATATTATCGAGTTCTTAAAGGGTTCCTTAAGAAACATGGCCAAGGACTGACACCCGACCTGGGGATGTTTATGCAGTTTGCATGGTGCCCCCATGCAGCGTGGGTTCTCTCCGGGTTCTCCGGCTTCATCCCACTAGCCATAAAAGTGATTGTTAGGTTAATTGCTTATTGTAAATTACCTTTAAAGTTTAGGTGTGTACAAAAAACGTGAAATCATAGAAATATAGGGTTTTTCAAACAACTGATAAAAAGGATGAAAGGGCAAGAAATTATTCCTAACTTTTTTAAACTTTTGTTTAGACTTACCAAGTTAATATTTGGTTCAAAACTAAATTTTTTCTTGATGTGTAAACCCTTTATTTAAGTCTAAATGCAGACCAGTTTTAGCCGAGATTGATCAGTGTGCAAGAAAAATAAAGGAATAGGCTCAAACCCCCAGATTACTAGTCTGGAGCATTCTAGGCTGAGACATCTGAGTAGTAGATTATTCGGCAAACAATACGTGTCCATGACTTTTCAATGTGCTACTTTTGTTTTTTTAATTAAACTCTGTTCTTGCTGGGGAATTGACATTTTTCATGGCAACAAACTGAAAATGTTCTCTGATGATATCAAGAAAGTACCTTGCTGTAAATGCACAGCATGTGCATCTTAATTGTTCTATACTTTAGACAAAATGCTGTTTATTTCCATCAAAAAAATATAAATATGTCAACTTCTAGCAACATTTATCGTTAGTTCCTATATTTTTTTTGCACAGCACCAAAAAAAGAATACAGAGCCTTTTCCCTACATTCATAGTATTATTGCAACATCGCAACTGAAAAAAGGGTGAACTTATTCTATAATACTAATGGAAATAAAAAATAAGGTCTTGAGATTTGTTTTTGTTTTTCATTGTTCAGACTTATTTGTGGACCTTATTATTGTTTTCGTGTTAGCGTTAACCTAGACCAGGGGTGTCAAACGTACGGCCCGCGGAACCATTTAGTCCGGCCCGGCGGCCAAATGCATTATCATTATTCAACAATGATTACCGAAAAAAACGTACTTCGTTCAATTGAAAACCTGCAGTTCCTATATTGTCCACGAGTGGCGCCGTCTTGTTGCTGCTAATGCTAGCAGTGCTAGTGCTGCCGTTTTTCCTAAATTACTGAAGGATATTGTTGAATCAAGTCCAATTAACCCAGACGAAGGATTCCATTGCTTGTTTTCTGGCAACCACTCGACGGTGAGTCGTTTATTTTAATGTCGCTTTTATATTATAGTATAAATGCGGTTGGCTACACGCCCGCTTAAAATCTATGTATTGCCATCTTAAAAATGGTCTTATCGCTTAAAAGATCATTCTCTTTCTGTTGATTTTGTGGCCGAATAGAAGAGATGTTCTCAAAGCATTAAATAAGCCCTTTGATTTTTCTAAATTTTGTCTTTTAAGGATAATTATAAGTTACTTTTCATTAAATTTGTCAATGGCCTATGGAAATCTGGATGGATGGCAGGTTAAATGTCTTAGACTTCTAACAGAGTTTCTGAAAGTCTGCTTAATGTACATTTGATCTTTCTGTTCTCTTGCTTATCCCCAGTGAGTTGCCATTTAATTTTCTGAGCTGATTTCAGGTCTGAAGTATTTTATTTGCTATCTGAAGACTAAATAGCTCTTTGAACCCCCCAAAAGCTTTTAAGATTGTCCAGGTTATTAAGAAGTGTTGGACTTGTTGCCTATGCTAAATCTAATTTCCAAGCCATACAGTTACTGTCATAACATTTCTGGATTCATAGACTGCCTGCTACCCACAAAGAGTGAGACTTTTGCAAAAAGATTAGCTACCGGTTGGTGAAATAAGCTGATTTCTGCTTCAAGTAGCAGAAAATACCTCAAGTAAATAAATCCAGTTTATTGTATTACTGTATTGCTACGGTTGTCATAGAATGAAAGACTGCATGGTTCTCTGAATAAAAAGTTGGGTTCGCTATTTTTTCTATAACAGTGAAGTAGCTAAACATAAACTTTCAACTCCTTTTAAAAAAGTTGATTAAAAGAGCGCTGACCCAGTCCATAACTTGTTGGGTCCAAATGCTTTTTTTTTTTTGAAAAATGCTAAATGTTGTTTCAAGCGCCCCCTCATGAAATTCACTTTGCCCTGTTTCACAGTTGCAACTGTGCCTGTAAGATATAAGATTTACAGCTTTCACAATTGAGTGCCTAAAAAGGTAACGCTTTGAATTTATCCTAAATTACAACTCTTTCAGTGATTTCTGTTTGAATTTAAGGAAGGGAAATTAGCACTATTAAAGATAATCAACGTTTGCTTGTTGTAGATTAATGTCTCTCAAAGTTTGGGTGAATAGCTTTCAAGTTTACTAATAATGTATTTAAATTGGAATTAAAGTTGGCTGCATAAACATGTTCTACAAAACCTAAAGGAAGGTGACTGGATTACCCAAATCTGGAAATGTCCTTCAGTCTGAAGGCAATCATGACGCTGCTTTGCTCTACAGCAGAGGTCACGGATTAGCGGACCATGGTCCGGATCCGGACCCAGCTGCTACCTAATCCGGACCCAACCTGATTTAAAACATTTATATATTACTGCATGTTGTCCGACGACAGTGTCTAACTCGGGGGTTAAAGTTCTCCGCCGCTGCGACGGATTTCCGTCATTTGGAAATTGAGCGCAAAACGTTCCGTCTAGACCAGGGGTCACGAATTAAAAATCAGCGGGGTCCGAATAAAGAAAATCAACAACCAGTAAAGGTCCGGACACATTTGTAATTACAATCCGTTACTTCAAACAGTATTTAACACTGAAATAAAATGTTTATGCATCCACAAAAAATAACATAAAAATAGAACGTTTTTCTATTTTAAAATCCAAAGTGCTTTTTGAAATAGAGAACCACAATCTTTCACAGTTTGGTATATAGACAATTTCCTGACTTTCACTTCTTTTATAAAACACCTGAACTTTTTTTAATTTCTTTTTTATGGCTTAATGAGACAAGTGAGCTTTAGGCTGCCCTGCAAGGGTTTTAAACCTTAGTTTGATTGGCAACAAAGCCAACCTCAAGCACATATCAAGGTGCTCCCTGTCACATTCAATATAAACCAATTTTATGATCATACAAGGCCAAACACAACCTTGGAAATGCAGGACACATCACCAACACTATCATGACATAATACATTTTAGTTTGACACAGATTGCTTTGCCCGTTATTGTTCACCAATTAATAATTACAGTTTATAAAAAGGCATGATTTAACTTTTTTGAAGTTTAATAGAATGGTTATATTTTAGCCCAGTGACTGGAGACCTGTCCAGGATGAACCCTGTGTCCGCGCTCCACTTTAACTTCATAAAAAAAACTCTCTGAGAATCGCCTTTCTCTGGCCTCACCCAGTTAGAAGCCGTTCTCCAGTCCATGTTGTAGCTGCAGTTTATTTGTTTTATCTTTTTGATGTAGTTTTCTTAACCATCTGTAAGCATCAAAATCCTTGTCATTTTATTTAGTGTCCTGGAGCGCAGCTGCTCATCAGGTGAACACTGCTGCATACTGACAGCAGATACAGCTCTGCCTTCTTTGTTTCAGAACAGCGCAGGTTTTTTTTTTTACTTTTTCCGAATCGAACCCAGTCAAATGCGGCACATCGTTTCACAGTCCGACTCTTCTTCTTCAAGGGTCATGCTAAATTAGCCTGAGCTAGCCCGTTACTCTTCTTTGTGTTTAAATAAAACATAACAGCGAATCACGAGGAGATCCCTGGTTGGTCGCCGCGTTTATCAGCGAGGGAATAAACGCTGACAGACGACATGGCCACAGGTTGAAATAACTCATTGATTAACTGCCGGAGGAGATTGACGCTTACGAGGGAAGTTGTTGTCAGCTGCTGAACTTTCTGACCTGCTGGTTCGCATAAATCCAAAGAAACCTTTGACCACCGCTACTTTCATTCATGCCATCTGTGGCCAGTTTAAAATGCTCTCCCAAAAGTTAAAATGATGAACACCGATAAACCACAGACTGGCAATGTCCGCTTTGGAAAGACCCGCCCTACTCTCATTCTGATTGGCTAATGTCTCGCCTCTGCCAGGTTTGATTGGTTGAGAGCAGCTTCAGTGCAAAACCTTGAATAAAAAGTCTAGACCGAACGTTTTGCGCTCAATTTCCAAATGACGGAAATCCGTCACAGCGACGGAGAACTTTAACCCCCGAGTTAGACACTGTCGTCGGACAACATGCAGTAATATGTAAATGTTTTAAATCAGGTTGGGTCCGGATTAGGTAGCAGCTGGGTCCGGATCCGGACCGTGGTCCGCTAATCCGTGACCTCTGGTCTAGACTTTTTATTCAAGGTTTTGCACTGAAGCTGCTCTCAACCAATCAAACCTGGCAGAGGCGAGACATTAGCCAATTAGAATGAGAGCAGGGCGGGTCTTTCCAAAGCGGACATGGCCAGTCTGTGGTTTATCGGTGTTTAATCATTTTAACCTTTGGGAGAGCATTTTAAACTGGCCACAGATGGTATGAATGAAAGTAGTGGTGGTCAAAGGTTTCTTTGGATTAATGGGAACCAGCCGGTCAGAAAGTTCAGCAGCTGACAACAACTTGTCAGCGTCAATCTCCTCCTGCAGTTAATCAATTAGTTATTTCCACCTGTGGCCAAGTCACCTGTCAGCGTTTATTCCCTCGCTGATAAACGCGGCGACCAACCAGGGATCTCCTCGTGATTCGCTGTTATGTTTTATTTAAACACAAAGAAGAGTAACGCGCTAGCTCAGGCTAATTTAGCATGACCCTTGAAGAACAAGAGTCGGACTGTGAAACAATGTGCCGCATTTGACTGGGTTCGATTCGGAAAAAACCTGCGCTGTTCTGAAGCAAAGAAGGCAGAACTGTATCTGCTGTCGGTATGCAGCAGTGTTCACCTGATGAGCAGCTGCGCTCCAGGACACTAAATAAAATGACAAGGATTTTGATGCTTACAGATGGTTAAGAAAACTACATCAAAAAGATAAAACAAATAAACTGCAGCTACAACATGGACTGGAGAACGGCTTCTAACTGGGTGAGGCCAGAGAAAGGCGATTCTCAGAGAGTTTTTTATGAAGTTAAAGTGGAGCGTGGACACAGGGTTCATCCTGGACAGGTCTCCAGTCACTGGATTAAAATATAACCATTTTATTAAACTTCAAAAAAGTTAAATCATGCCTTTTTATAAACTGTAATTATTAATTGGTGAACAATAACGGGCAAAGCAGAGACTGATTACTGTTGTGCAATCTGTGTCAAATTAAAATGTATTATGTCATGATAGTATTGGTGATGTGTCCTGCATTTCCAAGGTTGTGTTTGGCCTTGTATGATCATAAAATTGGTTTATATTGAATGTGACAGGGAGCACCTTGATATGTGCTTGAGGTTGGCTTTGTTGCCAAACTCAGGTTTAAAACCCTTGCAGGGCAGCCTAAAGCTCACTTGTCTCATTAAGCCATAAAAAAGAAATTAAAAAAAGTTCAGGTGTTTTATAAAAGATGTGAAAGTCAGGAAATTGTCTATATACCAAACTGTGAAAGATTGTGGTTCTCTATTTCAAAAAGCACTTTGGATTTTAAAATAGAAAAACGTTCTATTTTTATGTTATTTTTTGTGGATGCATAAACATTTTATTTCAGTGTTAAATACTGTTTAAAGTAACGGATTGTAATTACAAATGTCTCCGGACCTTTACTGGTTGTTGATTTTCTTTATTCGGACCCCGCTGATTTTTAATTCGTGACCCCTGCTGTACAGGGTCATTTTCTGTAACACAGAGACACTCTTCATGGCCCTCATCTTACTTTATACATCTTCATCACATTACACCATGCCTCAAAAACCTCCGCAGCATGAAGCTCGCGATGTGCAAGACCTTGTTCCCAGAAAGCTGATGTCCCTTCTGCACAACCACTTAAACTTGTGGACAATCAGGCCCTTCCAGTGCAAACAGGCCCCTTGTCATGTTGACACAGTCACAGTATTTATCATGCTCCACTCAACACAAATGCTACCACCTCAAACATCTATCCCTAAAGTGTTGTCACTATGTGGCCAAAGACCTCATCAACACGCATGAAAGACTGCCTTCTTTCATTCTACGTTTTTTACATCATGACAGGATCTTCATCCAGCACAACAAGCCTCAAATACATCCATCACACTACTGCATACTGCCTTGCAATGCTATGGTGTAGAAGGCTATGCAAATTTTACTAGAAGCTTATCCTTTCTTCATCTCTTATTATATTTATAGTGAAATATCCTTTGAAAACAGACGGCCTTGGATTTTTGGGTCATTTCGACAGTTTTAGTGGCATGAGTTCAACTTAAAAATAACATTTGTACACAATGCTGTCTGAGAGTTTACTGAAAGACTGTCCATGCCGTAGCTATGACCAAACATTAATTTCATGCAGCACTATGCAGACACTGTCTGCACTAACAAAGACCGACTCACCTCTGCATGCTGAATGCGTGAAGTAGCTGAACTTTATGACATCTTGGGGGCAGTCACTTACAAGAGCGTGACGTTCTTCCGCAGATGGTCAAGCAATCATTAAATATATAGAGCAAAGAGTAACTTCTAAGCTTCCTATAGTTTAACGAATGAACTGGTGATCTAAAGTCAAGACTCCCGCTGCTCCAAATATTACTTCCAGTCAGCAAAACACGTCGGTATAATAAAAATTAAAAAAGTACTTTAAGACTTCCGGTATTGACTATAAAGTTCATTTTTATGTTCAATGAGGAAAACAGGCTAGTGATACTGTACTTTTTGTACACCATTTTTATTTCCTCTCATCGGTGGAGTCTAAACAATCAATAGCCTGAGTTTCCTTTCTGTGTGTTAATATTATCTTGTACTGGCGCAGGAGTAGTGGGCATGACCCATATATACGTAGCCTTAGTCCTCGCGCGACTGATCCGGGTTCGATGTATGAAGCTAAAACAGTGACAGCTTGCATCGTCTGCCTGTAGTGAACTTATGGAAAGCTCTGGTTCAAGTACCACTGCTCAATCACAAGAAAGGGCATTGTTTTCATTAATATTATCTTCATTAGCTTATCCAGCAAATTATTGTAGTGACATGGAGCTAAACCAGTGACAGCAGGTACATGATGAGGAGTACTAGAAAAACGGAAAGCCCATGAAGGGGCCCTCAATTTTGCCCCGCTCCTGATGGCAAAACAGTGCCAGCTTGTAGTGACATCGTAGCTGAAGGAGCTCTGCAGTGACACTGAAAACATCTCTCATTGAAAAAAACTGCAGCATAAAATGAGAATATCATGATAAGTTTTTACTTTCTAATAATGTTTGATTTCTCTATGTCTAATGTTTCAATGCCAAATCTCTTTTTTGATGTCATTGCAAGGGATTTTTCAATGTTTCATTTTAAAATGTCAAATCTATTTTCAATGTCGCTGCAAGCTGTCACTGTTTTAGCTCCATACAATTCCAGCCTGTGGTCCTTTCCTGCATGTCTTCCCCTCTCTCAAACCCACTTTCCTGTCAGCCTACTTTGTAAAAATGAGCCACTAGTGCTACAAAAGAAAAAACTATGTAAAATATATATCAGAAAATGTAAAAAATTAAGTTTATGTCTTGGAACTGTAAAGGTTTGCAAAAAATGTAAGGTAAAAGGAGTCATGAACAAATTAAGAGATTCCAATTCAAAAATTATATTCTTACAGGAGACACATACTGGTGAAGAGGACCATGTTAAAATAAGTAGAAGATGGCAGGGGGGTGTTTATGCAACATCTTATAATACACAGGCAAGAGGAGTTATGACTCTCAGTCATAGTTCAATTCCCTTTCAAGTGTCCGATATAATCAAAGATAAGCTGGGAAGATATTTAATCATCCAAGGCTCTCTTCTGGGAACCAGTTTGAGCCTTGTAAATGTTTATGGTCCAAATGTGGATGGTCCAAAGTTTTTCACTGACCTTTTTCTGATTCTCTCTTAATTAAGGGATTAATAATTGCAGGAGACTGGAATTTTACATTAGATCCAGCTATTGACCCCTATACAGGTGTTGACCAGACAAGAGTTAAATTTAATTGATGTTTGGAGACATTTTAAACCTATTGAAGTAGCATATTCTTGTTATTCTGGAGCATATATTATTTTCAAATGTTGGTTATATTGACATCTAAAATAGATAACTGCTTCTATGATAGTGTACTGCTGTCCGGTCATGGATCATATGGCTTTACGTATACAGATGATGCTCTTGTAAGAGATCTACCTAGATGGAGCCTAAATCCAAAATGGTTACAGGATGATAATTTTGTTAGATATATTGTGATGAAATAGACCTCTACTTTGAATATAATACAACCGAAACAACTGCTGGGATCAAATTGGATGCTTTTCAGGCAGTTTTGAGAGGACACATAATAAGCTACACTTCATCTGAAACTAGAGATTTTCACAGAGAGAGTTTACTACAAGAGTCACAAATAAAAAAAATTCCAAAGTCTGGTAATTAATAATTATACAACCACTCCAGAAAAGGAATTGCTAACTTTAAAAGCACAACACAACAGAATGTCAACGGATAGAGCAACTGCAGATATTATTAGGCTTAATCAAAACTTTTACGAAAAAGGGGGGGGAAAACTGGAAACTAATCAAACAGTTGGAAACAAGAAGAAAAATAAATTCAATTAGAAAAACAGTGGAGATATAATAACCGATCCTGTTAAGATAAACAAGGAATTTAGGGAGTTTTATAAAAAAAGATTATATGATTCTGGAATATCGGATCATGTGGCTATTCAAGAAACATTCTTGGATAGTTTAGAAATTCCACCTTCCCAAATGAATTTCTGGAGATATCTGAAGCTGATTTGGAGGCAAAGGAAATTAGTAAGGCTATCGACAACATGAGGGTAGGTTTAAAAAAGCAAAAACCCAGTCGTTAAGAATATGATTAGAATTTGGTTTAAAGTATGTAAATATATAAATGCCCCTTGTCACCTGTCTCTTTATATTCCAATTTGGGGGAATCATTATTTTATTCCAGGAAGGACAGATGCTGTTTTTCAGCAATGGGCTTTAAAAGGGTTAGAGGCAATACAAGACCTGTATAGGCCAAATTCAGATACTCGTGTCTTTTGAGGAAATAACTTGCCAGTATAATATATATATATTTTCAAATACCTTCAGCTTAGACATTTTATCAGAAGTAGTCAGAATAATTTAACTAAACCTCAAAAAACAGTCTTGGAAAAAAATATCTCCACAAATACCCTGAGTAAGGGAGCTGTTTCAGAATTATATCATTTGTCGTTGTCCAATTCATCTGACAATTCTGATTCTAAGGTGAGGGCTTGGAATGAGGATTTATCAGAAAATATTTCAAGAGATGATTGGGAAGCAGCATGTACAAAAGCACATAAACAGCTAGTCAATATTAGATTTAGGCTTAAATCTAATACAAGTGGCTAATGAGAACTTATGTGACACCATATAAATTGCATAGATATAACCAAAATGTACTTGACATGTGCTCAAAGTCCACTAATGCTAAAGGAACATTGTTCCATTGTATGTTGCAATGTCCTGAAATGGGACGTTTCTGGGGCGAGGTTTGGAGAGTTAGAAAATGATAAATATGTCTTTTACAAGCCAAAAGAACACTTGCAATGTTTTGGAGAAAAAAAACAAAAAAACAATAGGCCCAAGTTGGTTCACTGGGTGACACAAATGCTCATAGTGTTTCCCCTGGAAAGGATTACATGCTTTAGAAAAGGGAAATTTGCAATGTTTGAAGAAGTGTGGGAACCATTCAAATACTTTGTGAACAGTTTTGATTTAATAGAGGTTCCTGAAGATGAATAATTCTACATAGTCACTGTAAACCTATGGATGCATGTTTTTTAATTACCTTATGCCTGGTTGTATAACGGTTTATAAATTCTTAATTCCTAAATGTATATCTGGGAAGGTTGGCCATTTGTTGTTGTATTTTCTTGGTGTTGTTTTTTTCTGTATGGCAAGTGCTGTGCAACACTTAACTGCTGGTATACAGTTCGGATTGTATTGTATACATACATGAAACGAATAAACACAATGTTACAAAAAAATTACTTTAAAGCTTAATCTGAGGAGGGTATGAAGGATTTGGGGCTTCACCGTATCTATCCTGAGCATTTGATCGACCGTTCTAGTGTACAAGCTAATTAGCTTCTAGTTAGCTAGTTAATTATTACTCTGTCTTTTATCTAAGGTAAAACCGTTATTATCTTTTAACCTCTTTGAGCAGGTTTTACGCTCTTTTATTTGTAGCTGTCTGGACTACTGCAATGCACTTTATTCAAGCATTAGCCAACGAGCTCTCTCCCGTCTGCAGTTAGTCCAAAACGCAGCGGCTCGTCTTTTAACAGGGACCAGAAAACACCAACACATTACACCACTTCTTGCGTCTCTGCACTGGCTCTGTTCGTTATAAAATTGATTTTAAGATTTTATTGTTTGTGTCTAGAGCCTTGAATTGGATGGCTCCTCAATATATCACCGACATCCTCCAGGTTTATTCTCCGGCACGTGCTCTGAGGTCTGAGGGCCATCTTCAGTTAATAGTGCCTAAGACGAGGCTTAAAACTAGAGGGGACAGAGCCTTTTCTGTAGTTGGCCCCAGACTTTGAAATACTTTGCCCCTCCATATACGAACAGCCTCCACAGTGGAGTGTTTTAAGTCTCGTCTTAAGACCCACTTTTATTCTTTGGCTTTTAACACCGCGTAGTTGTGTGGTCCTCTGTGTCCTTTATAGTTTATTTTTTATGTACAGCACATTGGAAACTTTTTCTGTTGTTAAATGTGCTATATAAATAAAGTGGATTGGATTGGATATTACGTTAAAATGTTATGTAGGATGAATTTGTATTATAATTTTGTCTAAAAGTGTTCATACTCGTCTTAATTTGTGAGATAGACATAAAAACAGAATGAATGGAGTCATTTTTGTGTGACATCCTGCAGTCAAACAAAGAGGTGAGGTAAGAGCCAGCAGCAGTAGATTAGTTTGTGACAAACTGCTGTTTCTTTAAAACTTCCTACAAAACTAGAGACGTCACGAGACACTAAATGCATTTAACTCGCTCAACAGCAGACTTTAAAACAGACTGGGCTGGAGTCACATAGGTTGATTTTTTTTTTTTAAACCTACAAAGGAGGGACTGTTCTGATAAATGTCAAGTACTACTCTTAAACCAGAAGACATTGATTTTTATCAGAAATTGGAACCAAGCCATTATTAAAGACACACTTCTCCTTGCTTTCTCTAAAGAGACCTGACTTGTGTTGTCCTATATTTGGCTGGTATTTCTAGTTGTGACTGCAGTCACCTGGCAGCAGTTAGTTAAACGAGAGCATAACATGGACATATTAGAAAATATGTTGCTTTTTTATGCAATCGCATTTGATCATGTTATATAACCCACACAAAACACTTTTTTATTATAAAAAGCCACTGGATGCTGAGCGCCTTTAGGCTTTACGGAAAAACAACCCAGCGATAATATAATGTATTAGTCATCAAAGTTAAAAACACCATTCACAAAGCTTGAGGTTCACTGGAAATTTGGGTCAAAGCCGGAGGCATTGGTATTGGAACAGGGGATTTTCTGCTTGTGTAGCACACTCTGTGTATAGCTAGATTTGTTAGAAAGTGTTCCAGCATTTCCAGTTAGTGATTAGGTTATTTCTACATGGTTTCTGTTTTGTCTCTGAATGCTCAAATCAATCTCTTGCCCTCTGAGGGAGACTGTTTGGAACTTAGTACAAAACAGACATTTAAACCAGTTTTCAAACATGTTTTATGAGCTAAGAAGACTGGTCAAATATCCAGCCTGAGTCTTGCCAGAAGCTGTTTATGGCTACATAGACCTTGTCGTTTCTTTGCAACTTATTAAAGGACATTTTTCCAGATGTTACTGGGGGTATGTGATAGTTTTGATCCTTTATTAATTATTTAATAAATCTCCAAATGACTAACGTTGTATGATCATTCTTCCCTAAAGGACAATAGTTGAAGTAAATCACTGAAGGCCCCAATTTAGAATACCATGTATGCCAACGATGACATTTCTGACTGGAATAGTGTGTTGGCTTCGACATTAAATCTGGTAAGGTTAAAGCATTGCCTTATACTTCTTGAGGAAATTGTCAATGCTAACCCTTTTAAGAAATGGAAACACCCCAAAGATCCTCTATCAACGTTCGGAAATGAAATGCAATGAATTCTGTTTTCATTTCATGTCCATCTTTTGTGTTATCTGGATTCTCTTAAAGTGTACTGGGGTTATTAAAATCAACATCATTTCTATGTAGGTATGTTTTTCTTAATTTCCTTTGTTGTTCTTCCATTGCTGTTGTGTTTTCTGAATTCCCTGTGAGGTTCTTTGAGTTTTGAGTCCTCATTAACTTAGGAATGCAGGAGAACCATGCAGGGATTTTTATTCAAAAGATAAGACGATGTAAGGAGTAACATCGTTCCCTTTACTTGCAAACATCAGGAAGAAATAGTCTCAAACAACAAGGGTGTGCAGGCTTACCTTAAAAACATGTCCACCTGTTAAGTAAGGTATTGTGCATGCTTATGCAATGCCTTGCTAAAGCATTCAAATTCGGTAAAGGTTTTCCCAGTTTAGCACGATACAATCACAAACTTTAATGTAATTTTTTTGTGATAAACCTGTGATGATTTGTGTAGAGATGAACCCAGAGCTCAGCCAGACACGGTAGTAATCCTTTTGAGGAGTTTATTGAAGGTGAGAGAATTAAATGGGCAACCAGACAGGTTCCTGATACTGACATCAAAAAGCTGGGCAGACTCAAAAAACACAAAGAACAGGTCAGACAAGAACAAAATGCAGGAGGGCTCTTACCAATGAAGTGATTGTGAAGTCCCGGCAACAAACTGAAAACTAAGAGAGGTTTAAATAGGCGGGCAGACAAGGTAGCAGGGAGGGACCAATTAACTAAAACCAGGTGGAAATGATCAAGGGAGCAAACAGAACAAGTCTAAAGATACAAATAAGCCTAAACAGAACACACAAAACAGGAAAGAGCTAAAGTTAACCAAATAATAAACAGGAACCAAGACAGAATATTACAGAGCCCCCCCCCCCCCCCCCCCCCCCAAGGGTGGATACCAGACGCCCTCCAAAGTCCAAAGAAAACAAAACAAAAGTCAGACCAGGCGGGTGGAGGGGGCTACAGGTTGGAGGGCCAGAGTCAGAAAAAGAACACAACAACAATACAGAGTCCAAACAGTCTAAGTGACCGCATGTCTGGCGGTTGTCCCGGAGGGCGGCCCCGGCGAGACAGACGTTCCGGCGGGCGTCCAGGAGGACGACCCCGGCGAGTCGGGATCTCCGGCGGGCGTCCAGGAGGACGGCCCCGGCGTGACGGGATCTCCGGCGGACCGCCCCGGCGTGACGGGATCTCCGGCGGACGGCCCCGGCGTGACGGGATCTCCGGCGGACCGTCCCGGCGTGACGGGATCTCCGGCGGACGGCCCCGGCGTGACGGGATCTCCGGCGGACGGCCCCGGCGTGACGGGATCTCCGGCGGGCATCCAGGAGGCCGTCGGCGGATCAGGGTGACAGGAGGCCGTCGGCGGGCCAGAAACCTCGGAGGCCGTCGGCGGACCAGAAACCTCGGAGGCCGTCGGAGGGCCAGAAACCTCGGGGGCCGGCGGCGGAGCAGGAACCTCAGAGACCGTTGGCGGGGCCTGGAGAGGGAGAAAACAGAACCTGGCGCTGGACTACAGACTAAGGAAGGCGCCAGACTACAGGCTAAGGGAGGCGGCGCCTGGTTACTGGCTACAGGTGGCGGAGCCTGGCTACAGGCGACTAAAGAGGGAGCCTGGCTACAGGCGGCTAAAGAGGGAGCCTGGCTACAGGCTGCTAAAGAGGGAGCCTGGCTACAGGCTGCTAAAGAGGGAGCCTGGCTACAGGCTGCTAAGGTGGGAGCCTGGCTACAGGCTGCTAAGGTGGGAGCCTGGCTACAGGCTTCAGGAGGCCCCGGGCTACAGGAGGCCCCGGGCTTCAGGAGGCCCCGGGCTACAGGAGGCCCCGGGCTACAGGAGGCCCCGGGCTACAGGAGGCCCCGGGCTAAAGGCTTCCGGAGGCCCCGGGCTAAAGGCTTCCGGAGGCCCCAGGCTAAAGGCTTCCGGAGGCCCCTGGCTAAAGGCTTCAGGAGCCAAAGTCAAACCCTTAGCCACAAAAAGTCTCAACAACAGTCTCTGGAGAATGTCGGACAGTGACAGCCAGTAGAGTCTCTCCCAAAGTTGGCTGTCTACCAGGGCGACTAGGGGTTGAGGCTTTAGGTGAACGTCGAGGGGGTCAAAGTCTCCAGAAGACCACGGGTGCGGAGCCCTCTGCGGAGGCCTGGGGCATCCGAAAGAGGAAGTGTCCGCCTGAGTTCCCACCTCGCAGGTCGACGGCGGGCCCTCCTGGGTCTCCACGTCTCGAGTCGGCGACGGACCCTCCTGGGTCTCCACGTCGCGAGTCGACGACGGACCCTCCTGGGTCTCCTCTTGAGTTACACCTGGAGACTTGGGCGAATGCGTGTCCTTCCGGACCCCTTCGTGGGCCTTGGACTGAGGCACGTCCTCCTGGACCCCTTCGTGGGCCTTGGACTGAGGCAGGTCCTCCTGGACCCCCTCATGGGACTTGACGGAAGCCGAGGCGTCGGCCGGACCCTCGGGGACAAATTCAGGAGCCGAGGCGTCGGCCGGACCCTCGGGGACAGATTCGGGAGCCGAGGTGTCGGCCGGACCCTCGGGGACAGATTCGGGTCGGCTATAGAAAGCCTGGAGGGCTGACCTATAATGTCCCTCTACCTCTTTTAATTTCTCCTCCAGCTCCTCTGAATATTGGATGAGTAGAGCCTCCCTGAGACGTTTGATAATGGGGGCAAAAGTTCTTATTTTATTCTCCAGTGCCAGATACTCAGAGTCACGGTCACCAGCAGGGGGAGCTGTGGGCCTCTTGGCTCTGGGATGCGAGGAAACCCTGTCTGTTGGACCGGAAGTGGGCGGAGCCAGAGGTTCGGCAGTCGGGTGAGGCCGGACTGGCTCGTCGGGCGGCTGCCCACCTACGCTGGATGGATGGCCGGCAGGCAAGCGCTTCTTTCTCCGGCGGCGAGTCGGCGGACCTTGCTGGAGGGTAGATGCCTCCTGACGGGAAGGAACCGTTGTAGCCGATGGCGGTCTCGGCGGCTCCTCGTAAGGAGAGGGAAGCTGCAACGGTTCCGGAAAGAGGTCCGGACGGATCTCCTGCACTATATCCGCGTGAACCTCAAGAAAAAAATCAGAGACTGGACGGGCGTGCTCCGAGGATGACAGTCTGGAGGCTTGAGGTGAGTGAGCAGCGAGGAGCGACATGTTAGAAGGATTACCGGGGTTGCGGAGCATAGCAGCTCCTGAGCGAAGAAAGCGTCTTTGCGAGCGGTTCATTCTTTGTGGCCGGGACTTACTGTGATGATTTGTGTAGAGATGAACCCAGAGCTCAGCCAGACACGGTAGTAATTAGTGATGTTACGTTATGTGCCGAGGCTTCGAGGCGTGTGTCGAGTAATGGAGGGGGCGTTTCCGCAATGCGCGTATCGAGGCTTGCTTCATTTGGGGGAGGAGCCGAAAACGATGACGTCCGAAGCCTCGCTGGCCGGCTGTACCACGTGACTGCTTCGGGAAGTGGCTCAGATTGTTGCGCGGGGTTTGACGGCTTTAAAAAGTCCACAAGCTCCATTCAAAATGTGGGTTGTTGTAGGAGAGTTGCGGTCAGTTGAGAGAGTGGATAGAGTTTGGATAGTTTGGATAGTAGAGTTTGGATAGTGGTTATTTAGTTTGAGAAAGTTAGTTTGGTGTTTGGAGAGTTTAGGAAAGAGATACATAGGAGGTTTAGGAGTGCGAGGACAGGATAGGAGTAGGATGGAGCAGGCGAGAAAGAGGAGGATGTCCCCTATGTGGGAACATTTTGATTTGATAAGCCCTAACAAGGTAAGGTGAACTGAACATTTGCAGATGCATTAGGTTTGCTTATGAGGAACTGTATTTTTCACTGTTTCTTATTTTGTTTAAAGGTGAGGTGTTTATTGTGCTCCAAGGAGTTGGGGTACAATAATAACACCTCATCCATGCTAAGGCACTACCGTGCTTCTGGAGCTTCACCCAGCCAAGGTATTTCATTACTATATTAAAAACACACTTTCACAATTTTTGCATGCTGATGTTTGCTTGTTGTGCAAATAAAGATAGGTAACAGACACTGTATTTATTCCCTTTTAACCAGCCACCAGAAAAGCAGAGCTGGATGAAGCTCTAGTCTCCATGATAGTGAAGGATACCCAGCCTTTCACTATTGTGGATGATGTTGGATTCAAGACATTTGTGTCTAAGCTGGATCCCAATTATGTTCTCCCTACAAGGCAGGTATGTGTGGGTCCATACATGAAACGAATGACTACATTATTGTATGTGTCACAATTCAGCAATATATATATATAAATGTATGTATGTGTGTATGTATGTATGTATGTATGTATGTAATCTCTTCCTTTAGGCTCTGAAGGCCATGGTGGAGGCCAAATATGAGTCTGCTAAGGAGCACGCTAAGGCTAAAGTAGAGAAGGTGGCTGCTGTTAGCCTTACATCAGATATGTGGACATCCATCAACATGGATGCCTACCTGGCAGTGACATGCCACTTTGTGGAGGAGAATGAAAAGCTGAGATCGGTGTTGTTGGGAGTGCAGGCATTCCCCCAGTCTCACACTGCTGAAAATATTGCTTGTGTGAAAGCCTCCCTGATGGAGGAATGGGGAATCTCAGGCAAGGTGACATGCATGGTCACCGATGGTGCTCCTAATATGGTGGCATGCGTGAGAGACCTGAAGCTTCGCCACCACATTTGTGTTGCTCACACCCTCAATCTTGTTGTGAAGAGGGCGCTTGACCACCAACCTGCGCTCTCTGGCCTCCGGGCCAAAGCAAGGAAGCTGGTTGGCTACTTTAGAAGCAGCACCACTGCTAAGGTATCCTCTTTTATTTTATTCCAATATATAATGTTAATAGTTTGTCTGTACTCCTACTGCAGTGACTTAATGGCCTACTCTTCTGTATCTTTAAAGGAGAAGCTTACACAAGTGCAGCTTCAGCTGGGCATGCAAGCAACCAAGCTGATGCAGGAGGTGGAAACAAGATGGAACAGCACCTACTTGATGCTGCACCGTCTGGTGGAGTTGAGGGAGCCAGTAGGAGCGGCATTGGCTGGATTGCACACTGACATTCCCTATTTAACTGCCAGTGAGTTTGATATTGTTGTAGCGTGCCTTTCGTTACTCTCTCCTTTCTATGACGCCACCATGGAGCTCTCGGCAGAACAACACGTGTCGGCATCAAAAGTTATCCCCCTCCTGAAGATGATAG
This sequence comes from Fundulus diaphanus, assembly GCA_037039145.1. NCBI lineage: Eukaryota > Metazoa > Chordata > Actinopteri > Cyprinodontiformes > Fundulidae > Fundulus > Fundulus diaphanus. The sequence goes on from CM073137.1 coordinate 34,719,927, forward strand.
AGAATGCCCTTCAGGAGGAGGACACCAAGTCGGCACCTGCAGAAGCAGTGCAAATAGGAGAGCAGCTCATCAGACATCTCAGGGAGAAGCTGCACCTGCTCCAGTCAATGAGCATCTTGTCGCTGGCTACACTCCTGGATCCACGATTTAAAGTTATAGCATTTTTCAGCAACACAAAAGCTGCTGAAGCAGTGAAGCGCTTGACTTCAGAGTGTGCCACCGTAATCCGACGGAACCTAGAAGAGAACACTCACGAGATTCCCCAGGCTTCCACCTCTCAAGAATTCACTGGAGGTAATCTTTTGTATTACATTTTGAGATTACTTATTCCTATTAAAACACTTACTAACCTGCCCTGTGGTTTCCATTTAGGTAGCAGACTTTGGCAAAGATTGGACACTAGTGTCATGGAGGCAAAGAGGACTCCAAATGTCTCAGCAGATGCCACCGTAGAGGTCCAGCGCTACCTCTCAGGGGCGAACATAAGCAGGCTGGAGAACCCCCTGGAGTACTGGGCTAATCATCGGTCACAGTACCCCAATCTGTACAAACTTGCACTTATTTATTTATGCACCCCGGCATCATCTGTGCCATGTGAGCGTGTCTTTTCAAAGGCTGGAGAAGTAGTATCAAAAAAGAGAAATCGTTTGAAACCAAAAACTGTGGAGAAATTGTTGTTTCTTAATAAAAATGCATGAAATCATCCAAGTTACACAAGCATCAGCCTATTCATTACCCCTCCCTAGTTCCATAAGCACTTTCACTGTCCTCTGCCTGATTAAGGCTATGCCATTTTTGTAGAGTCACAGAAAAACATTATTACACAACATGCCATATCACATGACACTCCTATTTTGGGAATAATTACACACAGAGAATACATTCAAACAATATTTTATTGTACACATGTGTTTACAAAATTTATGTAGACAAATGATTTCGTCCTACACCTTTTGTGAAGTCATTCCCAAGAGCCATAATAGACAAAAATTAATGCATCACACGTGTTAAGATACAGCTGGCTGTGATTATACAACTTGCCAGTAGGTGGTGCTGTGTGCACATGAACCATCAAGAAATGAACCTTTTCTCGAACCAGTTGGCTGAGTGGTTCAATGCCTCATGAGGCTTCATCTCGCCATCACTAGTAGTAATCCTTTTGAGGAGTTTATTGAAGGTGAGAGAATTAAATGGGCAACCAGACAGGTTCCAGGCTGATGATGATACTGACATCAAAAAGCTGGGTAGACTCAAAAAACACAAAGAACAGGTCAGACAAGAACAAAATGCAGGAGGGCTCTTACCAATGAAGTGATTGTGAAGTCCCGGCAACACACTGAAAACTAAGAGAGGTTTAAATAGGCGGGCAGACAAGGTAGCAGGGAGGGACCAATTAACTAAAACCAGGTGGAAATGATCAAGGGAGCAAACAGAACAAGTCTAAAGATACAAATAAGCCTAAACAGAACACACAAAACAGGAAAGAGTTAAATTTAACCAAATAATAAACAGGAACCAAGACAGAATATTACAAAACCACCATATAGTGGTGCGTGTATGTGACGTCAAAGTAAAATTAATTCATCTAAAACTCTAAGGCTTTACACATTTTTCATGGATTTATGTAAAGACAATTTCTCCCATAGCTTCATTCCTAACTTGCTCAAGCTCAGTCAGACTGAAAAAACATTTTTTTGAGCATTTTTTTTTTAAATGTTTGTATTCTCACTTGAATTTAGTGGGAGCTTGGTCTCTGCCACTCTTAATGCTTTTATCCAAACCATTCCATTGTAGCTCTGGTTATATGTTTAAGGTTTTTATTCTGCTTTGGGGGGGGGGTCTCAAGTCTTTTGCAGCCTCTAACAAGATTGTTTCCTGGATTGCTCTGTATTTAGCTCCACCCAGCTTCCCATCAACTCAAAACAACCTCCCTGTCCTCTGCTTCACGTTGGATCTTCTCTGTACATCAAACCTCCTTCGATCCAACTCCCCAGCCTACATCCTCTTCAGATACCCACAGATCTTCATCTCATGAGCAACCACAATAAAAGCTACTTCAATTTCAAAATTAAGATTTATCATTATCACCCATGTGCAACAACTTCACTGAGTACCAGCCAGCTAAAGAATGGGTTTTAAAATATTCTGTTGGAACTTTGAAGTTTATCTGTGAATAACCATGCTGTCCAATTTCGCAGCTTTTCACGTGGAATAGGGTTCAGACTGGGATCTTGAGGTCAATAACAGCGGCTGGCACTGTACTGCGTGGTGTGGGGCTCAGTAAAATTGAGTTACCAGATGAATGTGTGTCATAATGTCTGTAGGGTGTTAAGTACAGAAATAAAATGCCAACCAATCAAAATAGGGTTCCAGCAGACACAAAGAGACAGGAGGTCCTGGGAGGGCTGGCCAGCTGCTCTTGTGGCAGGCTGATTAATTCCAACTATCAGAACCTGCAGAGCAACAGAAAACCCAACAAACTCAACCCTTTCTCAGTGTAGGTCTCAGTAAAGTTTGTTACAGCAATGTAGTTTTAAGTGCCTTTAAAATCTAAGTCAGCTTTATTGTCAATTTGGCATGTATTTATTACAGCTGAAATAAATCTGTATCTGTATCATATAGTGCGAGATACAATACAATTTAAAAACTGGAAAAAAGCACAATAAATAAGAAAACACAATGAGGTACTTCAAATAAAGCGGCTGGGGCAGACCCAACCATGTGTGTTTATGTGTACAAAATATAGAGTGGTGTGTGCAAGGCCCAGGAGGGCACAACGTGGCTTGCAAGATGCAATCTGTGGCAGAGCTAGGACTTTGGAGGTCCCTGAAATAGAAAGAATTAAATAAAAACTACAGTATATACTACCATTGTACAACAAAAATTTGTATTGTGGATAGATCTATTGATTTTTAAAGCGCTTTAAAACAAATAAGGATCCCATAACAATAAAATGACAAGATGTAAAAAGATTTTTTTTTTAAACTAATCAGTTAAAACAATATTAAAAAAAACTAGAAAAAGCTGTTCCTACGCAACAGCGAGTGAGAATGCTAATCTGCAAAATGATTTGAGGAGTAGATGCAGAAGATCCATGCCGAAGAAAACAAATAGCTGAAAAACATTGAAGAATTTAAAAAAATTGAAAAATTTGAACAATTTGAAGTAATTTGTAGTAGTAGTTGTATCAGTAGTAGTAGTATTAGTTTTTAAAGAATTTGAAGGAATTTGAAGGTATTTGTAGTAGTAGTAGTAGTATCAGTAGTACTAGTAGTAGTAGTATCAGTAGTAGTAGTAGTAGTAGTAGTAGTATCAGTAGTATCAGTAGTAGTAGTATTAGTTTTTAAAGAATTTGAAGGAATTTGAAGGTATTTGAAGAATTTGAAGGAATTTGTAGTAGTAGTAGTAGTAGTATCAGTAGTAGTAGTAGTAGTAGTTGTTGTATTATTAGTAGTAATAGTAGTAGTATCAGTAGTAGTAGTAGTAATATCACTAGTAGTAGTAGTAGTATCAGTTTTTAAAGAATTTGAAGGAATTTGAAGGAACTTGTAGTAGTAGTAGTAGTAGTAGTAGTAGTATCAGTAGTACTACTAGTAGTAGTAGTAGTTGTAATAGTAGTAGTAATAGTAGTAGTATCAGTAGTAGTAGTAGTAGTATCAGTAGTAGTAGTAGTATCAGTTTTTAAAGAATTTGAAAGAATTTGTAGTAGTAGTAGTAGTAGTAGTAGTAGTATCAGTAGTACTAGTAGTAGTAGTTGTATTAGTAGTAGTAATAGTAGTAGTAGCAGTAGTAGTTGTTGTAGTAGCAGTAGCAGCAGTAGTATCATTAGTAGTATCATTAGTAGTAGTAGTAGTATCAGTAGTAGTAGTAGTAGTAGTATCAGTAGTAGTAGTATTATCAGTAGTATCAGTAGTAGTAGTAGAAGTATCAGTAGTAGTAGGAGTAGTATCAGTAGTAGTAGTAGTATCAGTTTTTAAAGAATTTGAAGGAATTTGAAGAATTTGAAGGAATTTGTAGTAGTAGTAGTAGTAGTATCAGTAGTACTACTAGTAGTAGTAGTAGTAGTAGTAATAGTAGTAGTATCAGTAGTAGTTGTTGTAGTATCAGCAGTAGCATCAGTAGTAGAAGCAGTAGTGGCATTAGTAGTAGTAGTAGTGGTAGTAGTATCAGTAGTAGTAGTAGTAGTATCAGTAGTAGTAGTATCAGTAGTAGTAGTAGTAGTAGTAGTAAGAGTAGTATCTGTTGTAGTAGTAGTATTAATATCAGTTGTATCAGAAGAATTAGAAGGAATTTGAAAAATTTGAAGAATTTGAAAAATTTGAAGAATTTGAAGTATTTGAAAAATTTGAAAAATTTGAAAAAAATTGAAAAATTTGAAAAAATTTGAAAAATCTGAAAGATTTGAACCATTTGAACCATTTGAACAATTTGAATAATAAGAATGATTACAAGAATTTGAAGGAATTTGAAGGAATATGAAAAATTTGAAGAATTTGAAGGATTTTGCATTGATTTCAATGGGAGCAACCAAAAACGCACAAAAAGTGAAATATTTTAAAAGGTATAAAAGTTAGCATAACCATGAGATATAGCAGGCATGCCGGGAACGAGCCGAACGTTTTGACACCAAAATTGTTGAAATTGGTTGAAGTATGCGGGAGTAGTTAGACGCCGACGGAATAATAATAATAACTAGAAAAAGCTGTTCCTACGCAACAGCGAGTGAGAATGCTAATCTGCAGAATGATTTGAGGAGAAGGTGCAGAAGATCCATGCAGAAGAGAAAAAATAGCTGAAAAACATTGAAGAATTTGAAAAATTTGAAGAATTTGAAAAATTTGAAGTAATTTGTAGTAGTAGTAGTAGTAGTAGTAGAAGTACTATCAGTAGTAGTAGTAGTAGTATCAGTAGTAGTAGCAGTAGTAGTAGTATCAGTAGTAGCAGTAGTAGTAGTAGTAGTAGTAGTAGTATCAATAGTAGTAGTATTAGTTTTTAAAGAATTTGAAGGAATTTGAAGGAATTTGAAGAATTTGAAGGAATTTGTAGTAGTAGTAGTAGTAGTATCGGTAGTACTAGTAGTAGTAATAGTTGTATTATTAGTAGTAATAGTAGTAGTATCAGTAGTAGTTGTAGTAGTATCAGTAGTAGTAGTAGTATCAGTTTTTAAAGAATTTGAAGGAATTTGAAGAATTCGAAGGAATTTGTAGTAGTAGTAGTATCAGTAGTACTAGTAGTAGTAGTAGTTGTATTATTAGTAGTAATAGTAGTAGTATCAGTAGTAGTAGTAGTAGTAGTATCAGTAGTAGTAGTAGTATCAGTTTTTAAAGAATTTGAAGGAATTTGAAGGAATTTGTAGTAGTAGTAGTAGTAGTAGTAGTAGTATCAGTAATACTAGTAGTAGTAGTAGTTGTATTAGTAGTAGTAACAGTAGTAGTATCAGTAGTAGTAGTATCAGTAGTAGTAGTAGTATCAGTTTTTAAAGAATTTGAAGGAATTTGTAGTAGTAGTAGTATTAGTAGTAGTATCAGTAGTACTAGTAGTAGTAGTAGTTGTATTAGTAGTAGTAATAGTAGTAGTAGCAGTAGTAGTTGTAGTAGCAGTAGTGGTAGCAGTAGCAGCAATAGTATCATTAGTAGTAGTAGTAGTAGTAGTAGTAGTATCAGTAGTAGTAGGAGTAGTATCAGTAGTAGTAGGAGTAGTATCAGTAGTAGTAGTAGTATCAGTTTTTAAAGAATTTGAAGGAATTTGAACAATTTGAAGGAATTTGTAGTAGTAGTAGTAGTAGTAATATCAGTAGTACTAGTAGTATGAGTAGTAGTAGTAGTAATAGTAGTAGTATCAGTAGTAGTTGTTGTAGTATCAGCAGTAGCATCAGTAGTAGTAGCAGTAGCAGCAGTAGTATCATTAGTAGTAGTAGTAGTAGTAGTAGTAGTAGTAGTATCAGTAGTAGTAGTAGTAGTATCAGTAGTAGTAGTAGAAGTATCAGTAGTAGTAGGAGTAGTATCAGTAGTAGTAGTAGTATCAGTTTTTAAAGAATTTGAAGGAATTTGAAGAATTTGAAGGAATTTGTAGTAGTAGTAGTAGTAGTACTAGTAGTAGTATCAGTAGTACTAGTAGGAGTAGTAGTAGTAGTAATAGTAGTAGTATCAGCAGTAGCATCAGTAGTAGTAGCAGTAGCAGCAGTAGTATCATTAGTAGTAGTAGTAGTGGTAGTAGTATCAGTAGTAGTAGTAGTAGTATCAGTAGTAGTAGTATCAGTTGTAGTAGTAGTAGTAGTAGTAGGAGTAGTAGTAGTATCAGTTGTAGTAGTAGTAGTAGGAGGAGGAGTAGTATCTGTTGTAGTAGTAGTAGTATTAATATCAGTTGTATCAGAAGAATTGGAAGGAATTTGAAAAATTTGAAGAATTTGAAAAATTTGAAGAATTTGAAGTATTTGAAAAATTTGAAAAAATTTGAAAAATTTAAAAAAATTTGAAAAATCTGATAGATTTGAACCATTTGAACCATTTGAACAATTTGAACAATAAGAATGATTACAAGAATTTGAAGGAATTTGAAGAATTATGAAAAATTTGAAGAATTTGAAGGAATTTGCATTCATTTCAATGGGAGAAAAGTACGCACAAAAAGTACAAATATTTTAAAAAGTATTAAAGTTAGAATAATGATGAGATATAGCAGGAATGTCGGGAAGGAGCTGAACGTTTTGACACCAAAATTGTTGAAATCGGTTGAAGTATGTGGGAGTAGTTACACGCCGACGGAATAATAATAATAACTAGAAAAAGCTGTTCCTACGCAACAGCGAGTGAGAATGCTAATCTGCAGAATGATTTGAGGAGAAGGTGCAGAAGATCCATGCAGAAGAGAAAAAATAGCTGAAAAACATTGAAGAATTTGAAAAATTTGAAGAATTTGAAAAATTTGAAGTAATTTGTAGTAGTAGTAGTAGTAGTAGTAGAAGTACTATCAGTAGTAGTAGTAGTAGTATCAGTAGTAGTAGCAGTAGTAGTAGTATCAGTAGTAGCAGTAGTAGCAGTAGTAGTAGTAGTAGTAGTATCAATAGTAGTAGTATTAGTTTTTAAAGAATTTGAAGGAATTTGAAGGAATTTGAAGAATTTGAAGGAATTTGTAGTAGTAGTAGTAGTAGTATCGGTAGTACTAGTAGTAGTAATAGTTGTATTATTAGTAGTAATAGTAGTAGTATCAGTAGTAGTTGTAGTAGTATCAGTAGTAGTAGTAGTATCAGTTTTTAAAGAATTTGAAGGAATTTGAAGAATTCGAAGGAATTTGTAGTAGTAGTAGTATCAGTAGTACTAGTAGTAGTAGTAGTTGTATTATTAGTAGTAATAGTAGTAGTATCAGTAGTAGTAGTAGTAGTAGTATCAGTAGTAGTAGTAGTATCAGTTTTTAAAGAATTTGAAGGAATTTGAAGGAATTTGTAGTAGTAGTAGTAGTAGTAGTAGTAGTATCAGTAATACTAGTAGTAGTAGTAGTTGTATTAGTAGTAGTAACAGTAGTAGTATCAGTAGTAGTAGTATCAGTAGTAGTAGTAGTATCAGTTTTTAAAGAATTTGAAGGAATTTGTAGTAGTAGTAGTATTAGTAGTAGTATCAGTAGTACTAGTAGTAGTAGTAGTTGTATTAGTAGTAGTAATAGTAGTAGTAGCAGTAGTAGTTGTAGTAGCAGTAGTGGTAGCAGTAGCAGCAATAGTATCATTAGTAGTAGTAGTAGTAGTAGTAGTAGTATCAGTAGTAGTAGGAGTAGTATCAGTAGTAGTAGGAGTAGTATCAGTAGTAGTAGTAGTATCAGTTTTTAAAGAATTTGAAGGAATTTGAACAATTTGAAGGAATTTGTAGTAGTAGTAGTAGTAGTAATATCAGTAGTACTAGTAGTATGAGTAGTAGTAGTAGTAATAGTAGTAGTATCAGTAGTAGTTGTTGTAGTATCAGCAGTAGCATCAGTAGTAGTAGCAGTAGCAGCAGTAGTATCATTAGTAGTAGTAGTAGTAGTAGTAGTAGTATCAGTAGTAGTAGTAGTAGTATCAGTAGTAGTAGTAGAAGTATCAGTAGTAGTAGGAGTAGTATCAGTAGTAGTAGTAGTATCAGTTTTTAAAGAATTTGAAGGAATTTGAAGAATTTGAAGGAATTTGTAGTAGTAGTAGTAGTAGTACTAGTAGTAGTATCAGTAGTACTAGTAGGAGTAGTAGTAGTAGTAATAGTAGTAGTATCAGCAGTAGCATCAGTAGTAGTAGCAGTAGCAGCAGTAGTATCATTAGTAGTAGTAGTAGTGGTAGTAGTATCAGTAGTAGTAGTAGTAGTATCAGTAGTAGTAGTATCAGTTGTAGTAGTAGTAGTAGTAGTAGGAGTAGTAGTAGTATCAGTTGTAGTAGTAGTAGTAGGAGGAGGAGTAGTATCTGTTGTAGTAGTAGTAGTATTAATATCAGTTGTATCAGAAGAATTGGAAGGAATTTGAAAAATTTGAAGAATTTGAAAAATTTGAAGAATTTGAAGTATTTGAAAAATTTGAAAAAATTTGAAAAATTTAAAAAAATTTGAAAAATCTGATAGATTTGAACCATTTGAACCATTTGAACAATTTGAACAATAAGAATGATTACAAGAATTTGAAGGAATTTGAAGAATTATGAAAAATTTGAAGAATTTGAAGGAATTTGCATTCATTTCAATGGGAGAAAAGTACGCACAAAAAGTACAAATATTTTAAAAAGTATTAAAGTTAGAATAATGATGAGATATAGCAGGAATGTCGGGAAGGAGCTGAACGTTTTGACACCAAAATTGTTGAAATCGGTTGAAGTATGTGGGAGTAGTTACACGCCGACGGAATAATAATAATAATAACTAGAAAAAGCTGTTCCTACGCAACAGCGAGTGAGAATGCTAATCTGCAGAATGATTTGAGAAGATGCAGAAGATCCATGCAGAAGAGAAAAAATAGCTGAAAAATATTAAAGAATTTGAAAAATTTGAAGAATTTGAACAATTTGAAGTAATTTGTAGTAGTAGTAGTAGTAGTATCAGTAGTAGTAGTAGTAGTAGTATCAGTAGTATCAGTAGTAGCAGTAGTAGTAGTAGTAGTATCAGTAGTAGTAGTAGTAGTAGCAGTAGTAGCAGTAGTAGTAGTAGTATCAGTAGTAGTAGTAGTAGTTTTTAAAGAATTTGAAGGAATTTGAAGGTATTTGAAGAATTTGAAGGAATTTGTAGTAGTAGTAGTAGTAGTATCAGTAGTACTACTAGTAGTAGTAGTTGTATTATTAGTAGTAATAGTAGTAGTATCAGTAGTATTAGTAGTAATATCAGTAGTAGTAGCAGTATCAGTTTTTAAAGAATTTGAAGGAATTTGTAGTAGTAGTAGTAGTAGTAGTATCAGTAGTACTAGTAGTAGTAGTAGTTGTATTAGTAGTAGTAATAGTAGTAGTAGTAGTATCAGTAGTAGTAGTAGCAGCAGTAGTATCAGTAGTAGTAGTAGTATCAGTAGTAGTAGTAGTATCAGTAGTAGTAGTAGTAGTAGTAGTATCAGTAGTAGTAGTAGAAGTATCAGTAGTAGTAGGAGTAGTATCAGTAGTAGTAGTATCAGTTTTTAAAGAATTTGAAGGAATTTGCAGAATTTAAAGGAATTTGTAGTAGTAGTAGTAGTAGTAGTATCAGTAGTACTAGTAGTAGTAGTAGTAATAGTAGTAGTATCAGTAGTACTAGTAGTAGTAGTAGTAATAGTAGTAGTATCAGTAGTAGTTGTAGTACCAGCAGTAGCATCAGTAGTAGTAGCAGTAGCAGCAGTAGTATCATTAGTAGTAGTAGTAGTGGTAGTACTATCAGTAGTAGTAGTAGTAGTATCAGTTGTAGTAGTATCAGTTGTAGTAGCAGTAGTAGTAGGAGTAGTATCTGTTGTAGTTGTAGTATTAATATCAGTTGTATCAGGAGAATTAGAAGGAATTTGAAAAATTTGAAGAATTTGACAAATTTGAAGAATTTGAAGTATTTGAAAAATTTGAAAAAATTTGAAAAATATGAAAAAATTTGAAAAATCTGAAAGATTTGAACCATTTGAACCATTTGAACAATTTGAACAATAAGAATGATTAAAAGAATTTGAAGGAATTTGAAGGAATATCAAAAATTTGAAGAATTTGAAGGAATTTGCATTCATTTCAATGGGAAAAAAGTACGCACAAAAGTACAAATATTTTAAAAAGTATTAAAGTTAGAATAATGATGAGATATAGCAGGAATGTCGGGAAGGAGCTGAACGTTTTGACACCAAAATTGTTGAAATCGGTTGAAGTATGTGGGAGTAGTTACACGCCGACGGAATAATAATAATAATAATAATAATAACTAGAAAAAGCTGTTCCTACGCAACAGCGAGTGAGAATGCTAATCTGCAAAATGATTTGAGGAGAAGATGCAGAAGATCCATGCCGAAGAAAACAAATAGCTGAAAAACATTGAAGAATTTAAAAAAATTGAAAAATTTGAACAATTTGAAGTAATTTGTAGTAGTAGTTGTATCAGTAGTAGTAGTATTAGTTTTTAAAGAATTTGAAGGAATTTGAAGGTATTTGTAGTAGTAGTAGTAGTATCAGTAGTACTAGTAGTAGTAGTATCAGTAGTACTAGTAGTAGTAGTATCAGTAGTAGTAGTAGTAGTAGTAGTATCAGTAGTATCAGTAGTAGTAGTATTAGTTTTTAAAGAATTTGAAGGAATTTGAAGGTATTTGAAGAATTTGAAGGAATTTGTAGTAGTAGTAGTAGTAGTATCAGTAGTAGTAGTAGTAGTAGTAGTTGTATTATTAGTAGTAATAGTAGTAGTATCAGTAGTAGTAGTAGTAATATCACTAGTAGTAGTAGTATCAGTTTTTAAAGAATTTGAAGGAATTTGAAGGAACTTGTAGTAGTAGTAGTAGTAGTAGTAGTAGTAGTAGTAGTAGTATCAGTAGTACTAGTAGTAGTAGTAGTTGTAATAGTAGTAGTAATAGTAGTAGTATCAGTAGTAGTAGTAGTAGTATCAGTAGTACTAGTAGTAGTAGTAGTTGTAATAGTAGTAGTAATAGTAGTAGTATCAGTAGTAGTAGTAGTAGTATCAGTAGTAGTAGTAGTATCAGTTTTTAAAGAATTTGAAAGAATTTGTAGTAGTAGTAGTAGTAGTAGTAGTATCAGTAGTACTAGTAGTAGTAGTTGTTGTATTAGTAGTAGTAATAGTAGTAGTAGCAGTAGTAGTTGTTGTAGTAGCAGTAGCAGCAGTAGTATCATTAGTAGTATCATTAGTAGTAGTAGTAGTATCAGTAGTAGTAGTAGTAGTATCAGTAGTAGTAGTATTATCAGTAGTATCAGTAGTAGTAGTAGAAGTATCAGTAGTAGTAGGAGTAGTATCAGTAGTAGTAGTAGTATCAGTTTTTAAAGAATTTGAAGGAATTTGAAGAATTTGAAGGAATTTGTAGTAGTAGTAGTAGTAGTAGTATCAGTAGTACTAGTAGTAGTAGTAGTAGTAGTAGTAATAGTAGTAGTATCAGTAGTAGTTGTTGTAGTATCAGCAGTAGCATCAGTAGTAGAAGCAGTAGTGGCATTAGTAGTAGTAGTAGTGGTAGTAGTATCAGTAGTAGTAGTAGTAGTATCAGTAGTAGTAGTATCAGTAGTAGTAGTAGTAGTAAGAGTAGTATCTGTTGTAGTAGTAGTATTAATATCAGTTGTATCAGAAGAATTAGAAGGAATTTGAAACATTTGAAGAATTTGAAAAATTTGAAGAATTTGAAGTATTTGAAAAATTTGAAAAATTTGAAAAAAATTGAAAAATTTGAAAAAATTTGAAAAATCTGAAAGATTTGAACCATTTGAACCATTTGAACAATTTGAATAATAAGAATGATTACAAGAATTTGAAGGAATTTGAAGGAATATGAAAAATTTGAAGAATTTGAAGGATTTTGCATTGATTTCAATGGGAGCAACCAAAAACGCACAAAAAGTGAAATATTTTAAAAAGTATAAAAGTTAGCATAACCATGAGATATAGCAGGCATGCCGGGAACGAGCCGAACGTTTTGACACCAAAATTGTTGAAATTGGTTGAAGTATGCGGGAGTAGTTAGACGCCGACGGAATAATAATAATAATAATAAAGAAAAACAGGAAAACAATAAGTGAGAATGCTGTATAGCATTCTCACTGATAATAATAATAATAATAAAGAAAAACAGGAAAACAATAAGTGAGAATGCTGTATAGCATTCTCACTGATAATAATAACTAGAAAAAGCTGTTCCTACGCAACAGCGAGTGAGAATGCTAATCTGCAGAATGATTTGAGAAGATGCAGAAGATCCATGCAGAAGAGAAAAAATAGCTGAAAAATATTAAAGAATTTGAAAAATTTGAAGAATTTGAACAATTTGAAGTAATTTGTAGTAGTAGTAGTAGTAGTATCAGTAGTAGTAGTAGTAGTAGTATCAGTAGTATCAGTAGTAGCAGTAGTAGTAGTAGTAGTATCAGTAGTAGTAGTAGTAGTAGCAGTAGTAGCAGTAGTAGTAGTAGTATCAGTAGTAGTAGTAGTAGTTTTTAAAGAATTTGAAGGAATTTGAAGGTATTTGAAGAATTTGAAGGAATTTGTAGTAGTAGTAGTAGTAGTATCAGTAGTACTACTAGTAGTAGTAGTTGTATTATTAGTAGTAATAGTAGTAGTATCAGTAGTATTAGTAGTAATATCAGTAGTAGTAGCAGTATCAGTTTTTAAAGAATTTGAAGGAATTTGTAGTAGTAGTAGTAGTAGTAGTATCAGTAGTACTAGTAGTAGTAGTAGTTGTATTAGTAGTAGTAATAGTAGTAGTAGTAGTATCAGTAGTAGTAGTAGCAGCAGTAGTATCAGTAGTAGTAGTAGTATCAGTAGTAGTAGTAGTATCAGTAGTAGTAGTAGTAGTAGTAGTATCAGTAGTAGTAGTAGAAGTATCATTAGTAGTAGGAGTAGTATCAGTAGTAGTAGTAGTATCAGTTTTTAAAGAATTTGAAGGAATTTGCAGAATTTAAAGGAATTTGTAGTAGTAGTAGTAGTAGTAGTATCAGTAGTACTACTAGTAGTAGTAGTAATAGTAGTAGTATCAGTAGTACTAGTAGTAGTAGTAGTAATAGTAGTAGTATCAGTAGTAGTTGTAGTACCAGCAGTAGCATCAGTAGTAGTAGCAGTAGCAGCAGTAGTATCATTAGTAGTAGTAGTAGTGGTAGTACTATCAGTAGTAGTAGTAGTAGTATCAGTTGTAGTAGTATCAGTTGTAGTAGCAGTAGTAGTAGGAGTAGTATCTGTTGTAGTTGTAGTATTAATATCAGTTGTATCAGGAGAATTAGAAGGAATTTGAAAAATTTGAAGAATTTGACAAATTTGAAGAATTTGAAGTATTTGAAAAATTTGAAAAAATTTGAAAAATATGAAAAAATTTGAAAAATCTGAAAGATTTGAACCATTTGAACCATTTGAACAATTTGAACAATAAGAATGATTAAAAGAATTTGAAGGAATTTGAAGGAATATCAAAAATTTGAAGAATTTGAAGGAATTTGCATTCATTTCAATGGGAAAAAAGTACGCACAAAAGTACAAATATTTTAAAAAGTATTAAAGTTAGAATAATGATGAGATATAGCAGGAATGTCGGGAAGGAGCTGAACGTTTTGACACCAAAATTGTTGAAATCGGTTGAAGTATGTGGGAGTAGTTACACGCCGACGGAATAATAATAATAATAATAATAATAATAATAATAATAACTAGAAAAAGCTGTTCCTACGCAACAGCGAGTGAGAATGCTAATCTGCAGAATGATTTGAGGAGAAGATGCAGAAGATCCATGCAGAAGAGAAAAAATAGCTGAAAAATATTAAAGAATTTGAAAAATTTGAAGAATTTGAACAATTTGAAGTAATTTGTAGTAGTAGTAGTAGTAGTATCAGTAGTAGTAGTAGTAGTATCAGTAGTATCAGTAGTAGCAGTAGTAGTAGTAGTATCAGTAGTAGTAGTAGTAGTATCAGTAGTATCAGTAGTAGCAGTAGTAGTAGTAGTAGTATCAGTAGTAGTAGTAGTAGTTTTTAAAGAATTTGAAGGAATTTGAAGGTATTTGAAGAATTTGAAGGAATTTGTAGTAGTAGTAGTAGTAGTATCAGTAGTACTAGTAGTAGTAGTAGTTGTATTATTAGTAGTAATAGTAGTAGTATCAATAGTATTAGTAGTAATATCAGTAGTAGTAGCAGTATCAGTTTTTAAAGAATTTGAAGGAATTTGAAGGAATTTGTAGTAGTAGTAGTAGTAGTAGTATCAGTAGTACTAGTAGTAGTAGTAGTTGTATTAGTAGTAGTAATAGTAGTAGTAGTAGTAGTATCAGTAGTAGTAGTAGCAGCAGTAGTATCATTAGTAGTAGTAGTATCAGTAGTAGTAGTAGTAGTAGTAGTATCAGTAGTAGTAGTAGAAGTATCAGTAGTAGTAGTAGTAGTATCAGTAGTAGTAGTAGTAGTATCAGTTTTTAAATAATTTGAAGGAATTTGCAGAATTTAAAGGAATTTGTAGTAGTAGTAGTAGTAGTAGTATCAGTAGTACTAGTAGTAGTAGTAGTAGTAGTAATAGTAGTAGTATCAGTAGTAGTTGTAGTACCAGCAGTAGCATCAGTAGTAGTAGCAGTAGCAGCAGTAGTATCATTAGTAGTAGTAGTAGTGGTAGTAGTATCAGTAGTAGTAGTAGTAGTATCAGTAGTAGTAGTATCAGTTGTAGTAGTATCAGTTGTAGTAGTAGTAGTAGTAGTAGGAGTAGTATCTGTTGTAGTTGTAGTATTAATATCAGTTGTATCAGGAGAATTAGAAGGAATTTGAAAAATTTGAAGAATTTGAAGTATTTGAAAAATTTGAAAAAAATTGAAAAATATGAAAAAATTTGAAAAATCTGAAAGATTTGAACCATTTGAACAATTTGAACAATTTGAACAATAAGAATGATTAAAAGAATTTGAAGGAATTTGAAGGAATATCAAAAATTTGAAGAATTTGAAGGAATTTGCATTCATTTCAATGGGAAAAAAGTACGCACAAAAAGTACAAATATTTTAAAAAGTATTAAAGTTAGAATAATGATGAGATATAGCAGGAATGTCGGGAAGGAGCTGAACATTTTGACACCAAAATTGTTGAAATCGGTTGAAGTATGTGGGAGTAGTTACACGCCGACGGAATAATAATAATAATAATAATAATAAAGAAAAACAGGAAAACAATAAGTGAGAATGCTGTATAGCATTCTCACTGACTAGAAAAAGCTGTTCCTACGCAACAGCGAGTGAGAATGCTAATCTGCAGAATGATTTGAGAAGATGCAGAAGATCCATGCAGAAGAGAAAAAATAGCTGAAAAATATTAAAGAATTTGAAAAATTTGAAGAATTTGAACAATTTGAAGTAATTTGTAGTAGTAGTAGTAGTAGTATCAGTAGTAGTAGTAGTAGTATCAGTAGTATCAGTAGTAGCAGTAGTAGTAGTAGTATCAGTAGTAGTAGTAGTAGTATCAGTAGTATCAGTAGTATCAGTAGTAGTAGTAGTATCAGTAGTAGCAGTAGTAGTTTTTAAAGAATTTGAAGGAATTTGAAGGTATTTGAAGAATTTGAAGGAATTTGTAGTAGTAGTAGTAGTAGTAGTATCAGTAGTACTAGTAGTAGTAGTAGTTGTATTATTAGTAGTAATAGTAGTAGTATCAGTAGTATTAGTAGTAGTATCAGTAGTATTAGTAGTAATATCAGTAGTAGTAGCAGTATCAGTTTTTAAAGAATTTGAAGGAATTTGAAGGAATTTGTAGTAGTAGTAGTAGTAGTATCAGTAGTACTAGTAGTAGTAGTAGTTGTATTAGTAGTAGTAATAGTAGTAGTAGTAGTATCAGTAGTAGTAGTAGCAGCAGTAGTATCATTAGTAGTAGTAGTATCAGTAGTAGTAGTAGTATCAGTAGTAGTAGTAGTAGTAGTAGTATCAGTAGTAGTAGTAGAAGTATCAGTAGTAGTAGGAGTAGTATCAGTAGTAGTAGTAGTATCAGTTTTTAAAGAATTTGAAGGAATTTGCAGAATTTAAAGGAATTTGTAGTAGTAGTAGTAGTAGTAGTAGTAGTATCAGTAGTACTAGTAGTAGTAGTAGTAATAGTAGTAGTATCAGTAGTAGTTGTAGTACCAGCAGTAGCATCAGTAGTAGTAGCAGTAGCAGCAGTAGTATCATTAGTAGTAGTAGTAGTGGTAGTAGTATCAGTAGTAGTAGTAGTAGTATCAGTAGTAGTAGTATCAGTTGTAGTAGTAGTAGTAGTAGGAGTAGTATCTGTTGTAGTTGTAGTATTAATATCAGTTGTATCAGGAGAATTAGAAGGAATTTGAAAAATTTGAAGAATTTGACAAATTTGAAGAATTTGAAGTATTTGAAGTATTTGAAAAATTTGAAAAAATTTGAAAAATATTAAAAAATTTGAAAAATCTGAAAGATTTGAACCATTTGAACCATTTGAACAATTTGAACAATAAGAATGATTAAAAGAATTTGAAGGAATTTGAAGGAATATCAAAAATTTGAAGAATTTGAAGGAATTTGCATTCATTTCAATGGGAAAAAAGTACGCACAAAAAGTACAAATATTTTAAAAAGTATTAAAGTTAGAATAATGATGAGATATAGCAGGAATGTCGGGAAGGAGCTGAACGTTTTGACACCAAGATTGTTGAAATCGGTTGAAGTATGTGGGAGTAGTTACACGCCGACGGAATAATAATAATAATAATAATAATAATAATAATAATAATAATAAAGAAAAACAGGAAAACAATAAGTGAGAATGCTGTATAGCATTCTCACTGATAATAAAGAAAAACAGGAAAACAATAAGTGAGAATGCTGTATAGCATTCTCACTGACTAGAAAAAGCTGTTCCTACGCAACAGCGAGTGAGAATGCTAATCTGCAGAATGATTTGAGGAGAAGATGCAGAAGATCCATGCAGAAGAGAAAAAATAGCTGAAAAATATTAAAGAATTTGAAAAATTTGAAGAATTTGAACAATTTGAAGTAATTTGTAGTAGTAGTAGTAGTAGTAGTATCAGTAGTAGTAGTAGTAGTAGTATCAGTAGTATCAGTAGTAGCAGTAGTAGTAGTATCAGTAGTAGTAGTAGTAGTTTTTAAAGAATTTGAAGGAATTTGAAGGTATTTGAAGAATTTGAAGGAATTTGTAGTAGTAGTAGTAGTAGTATCAGTAGTACTAGTAGTAGTAGTAGTTGTATTATTAGTAGTAATAGTAGTAGTATCAGTAGTATTAGTAGTAATATCAGTAGTAGTAGCAGTATCAGTTTTTAAAGAATTTGAAGGAATTTGAAGGAATTTGTAGTATTGTAGTAGTAGTAGTAGTAGTAGTAGTAGTAGTAGTAGTATCAGTAGTACTAGTAGTAGTAGTAGTTGTATTAGTAGTAGTAATAGTAGTAGTATCAGTAGTAGTAGTAGTAGTATCAGTAGTAGTAGCAGTAGCAGCAGTAGTATCATTAGTAGTAGTAGTATCAGTAGTAGTAGTAGTATCAGTAGTAGTA
>CM073137.1:34740017-34742517 GCA_037039145.1 Fundulus diaphanus
TGAAAAATTTGAAGAATTTGAACAATTTGAAGTAATTTGTAGTAGTAGTAGTAGTAGTATCAGTAGTAGTAGTAGTAGTAGTAGTAGTACCAGTAGTATCAGTAGTAGCAGTAGTAGTAGTAGTATCAGTAGTAGTAGTAGTAATTTTAAAGAATTTGAAGGAATTTGAAGGTATTTGAAGAATTTGAAGGAATTTTTAGTAGTAGTAGTAGTAGTAGTATCAGTAGTACTAGTAGTAGTAGTAGTTGTATTATTAGTAGTAATAGTAGTAGTATCAGTAGTATTAGTAGTAATATCAGTAGTAGTAGCAGTATCAGTTTTTAAAGAATTTGAAGGAATTTGAAGGAATTTGTAGTATTGTAGTAGTAGTAGTAGTAGTATCAGTAGTACTAGTAGTAGTAGTAGTTGTATTAGTAGTAGTAATAGTAGTAGTATCAGTAGTAGTAGTAGTAGTATCAGTAGTAGTAGCAGTAGCAGCAGTAGTATCATTAGTAGTAATAGTATCAGTAGTAGTAGTAGTATCAGTAGTAGTAGTAGTAGTAGTAGTAGTAGTAGTAGTAGTAGTATCAGTAGTAGTAGTAGAAGTATCAGTAGTAGTAGGAGTAGTATCAGTAGTAGTAGGAGTAGTATCAGTAGTAGTAGTAGTAGTAGTATCAGTTTTTAAAGAATTTGAAGGAATTTGCAGAATTTAAAGGAATTTGTAGTAGTAGTAGTAGTAGTAGTAGTAGTAGTAGTATCAGTAGTACTAGTAGTAGTAATAGTAGTAGTATCAGTAGTAGTTGTAGTATCAGCAGTAGCATCAGTAGTAGTAGCAGTAGCAGCAGTAGTATCATTAGTAGTAGTAGTAGTGGTAGTAGTATCAGTAGTAGTAGTAGTATCAGTAGTAGTAGTATCAGTTGTAGTAGTAGTAGTAGTAGTAAGAGTAGTATCTGTTGTAGTTGTAGTATTAATATCAGTTGTATCAGAAGAATTAGAAGGAATTTGAAAAATTTGAAGAATTTGAAAAATTTGAAGAATTTGAAGTATTTGAAGTATTTGAAAAATTTGAAAAAATTTGAAAAATATGAAAAAATTTGAAAAATCTGAAAGATTTGAACCATTTGAACAATTTGAACAATAAGAATGATTAAAAGAATTTGAAGGAATTTGAAGGAATATGAAAAATTTGAAGAATTTGAAGGAATTTGCATTCATTTCAATGGGAAAAAAGTACGCACAAAAAGTACAAATATTTTAAAAAGTATTAAAGTTAGAATAATGATGAGATATAGCAGGAATGTCGGGAAGGAGCTGAACGTTTTGACACCAAAATTGTTGAAATCGGTTGAAGTATGTGGGAGTAGTTACACGCCGACGGAATAATAATAATAATAATAATAATAACTAGAAAAAGCTGTTCCTACGCAACAGCGAGTGAGAATGCTAATCTGCAAAATGATTTGAGGAGAAGATGCAGAAGATCCATGCCGAAGAAAACAAATAGCTGAAAAACATTGAAGAATTTAAAAAAATGGAAAAATTTGAACAATTTGAAATAATTTGTAGTAGTAGTAGTATAAGTAGTAGTAGTATTAGTTTTTAAAGAATTTGAAGGAATTTGAAGGTATTTGTAGTAGTAGTAGTAGTATCAGTAGTACTAGTAGTAGTAGTATCAGTAGTAGTAGTAGTAGTAGTAGTAGTATCAGTAGTATCAGTAGTAGTAGTATTAGTTTTTAAAGAATTTGAAGGAATTTGAAGGTATTTGAAGAATTTGAAGGAATTTGTAGTAGTAGTAGTAGTAGTATCAGTAGTACTAGTAGTAGTAGTAGTTGTAATAGTAGTAGTAATAGTAGTAGTATCAGTAGTAGTAGTAGTAATATCAGTAGTAGTAGTAGTATCAGTTTTTAAAGAATTTGAAGGAATTTGTAGTAGTAGTAGTAGTAGTAGTATCAGTAGTACTAGTAGTAGTAGTTGTATTAGTAGTAGTAATAGTAGTAGTAGCAGTAGTAGTTGTTGTAGTAGCAGTAGCAGCAGTAGTATCATTAGTAGTATCATTAGTAGTAGTAGTAGTATCAGTAGTAGTAGTAGTATCAGTAGTAGTAGTAGTAGTATCAGTAGTAGTAGTATTATCAGTAGTATCAGTAGTAGTAGTAGAAGTATCAGTAGTAGTAGGAGTAGTATCAGTAGTAGTAGTAGTATCAGTTTTTAAAGAATTTGAAGGAATTTGAAGGAATTTGTAGTAGTAGTAGTAGTAGTATCGGTAGTACTAGTAGTAGTAGTAGTAGTAGTAGTAGTAATAGTAGTAGTATCAGTAGTAGTTGTTGTAGTATCAGCAGTAGCCTCAGTAGTAGAAGCAGTAGTGGCATTAGTAGTAGTAGTAGTGGTAGTAGTATCAGTAGTAGTAGTAGTAGTATCAGTAGTAGTAGTATCAGTAGTAGTAGTAGTAGTAGTAGTAGTAAGAGTAGTATCTGTTGTAAGTAGTAGTATTAATATCAGTTGTATCAGAAGAATTAGAAGGAAT